>JAJOOO010017233.1:0-23907 GCA_029582685.1 Solanum piurae | reverse complement strand
TTCTAATTTAATATAGTATCCTACATAAAATACATCTATTTTAAAGTATTATAATTGATAAGTAAGTATTGAGTGATCTTTTATTTATTTGTTTTGAAGCATCATCAATTAATTAATATTATTGGAGTAACTGTATTTTGTATTCATGGTTAAAATTAGTAAAATAATTTCACCAATTTCTATATATCTTAATTCTTGTTTGGAATGATTATGATATAAAAATCTAATGTGTTATTCATGACATAGTTATAAATGTCTTATCATTAATTATTTTTTAGAAATATCTAATTTCAAAAATGACATTATTTTTCTCTTGAAAAACATCCATTATATATATAGACTAATCTATTTAGTTGATTACATTTAAAGAAAAATTCAACTAATTTTTTTTAAATCTACGCTTAATTACTATATTTTACTAAATTTGTAGTACAAAATAGTTAAGTATAATCTTAAGTAGATAAGATAGTCATTTGTAGTTATTATTAATGAGAGATTTAATTGTCTTCTTCAATAAAAAAATTTATTTTAAGCAAAAAAAAAAAATTCAAAGGTATGCATTGGTACCTCATGAACATTTTTTTAAGGTACAATTCAAAAAAAAATTAAAACTAAAGCGTACAAATTTTTTATTAATTGAACAATATTTATTTTTAAAAATAAATCGAATGAACTTGAAAAGGTTTTTAAAAAAATCACATGTGAGAAGTATCAAATATATTACTGAACTTTGTGAGAAGTATCACATTAAAGAAAGTTTCTAAAATTACCTTTTATATAATTAACTTATTTATAGTGTTATGTCATATTTTCTCTATAAAATATCAAAAGAATTTATAACACGAAAAATTACTTTCTTATTTTTTTAATACATAAAATTCATCTAACTATTAAATTTATCACACGAAAATTATTTTTTTATATTTATCACATAAAAATACAAAATTTATTAAATAAAGATTTGTTATTATCTGAAAAGAATAGTCTTTATCATAAAAAAATATTTTATTTATTTTTTAAAAGATGATTATGAAATATAATATTCAAATTAGTTTTTCTTTTAAATACAATATTCAAATAAATATATTAGTGAAGAAAAAAAAGCAAATCATATTATTTTTTACTATTGATGATAGTGTATTAAATATACTATAATGAAATTAAAATAAAGAAAACAAATGTAATATTATCCCCAACAAATTTTGTGCTATGAAGCTAGATATTAACGAATATTTTTTGTGTGTGTTTGATTTTAGAATTGGATGATTTGTATATAATAGAAATAAATAAATATTATTTTACAAGTTCAAAATTAGAAAATCATTGATAAACTGTATCCAAAAATATCTTATGGAATTAGAATTTGTATAATTTAATTTTACATGTAATGGAAAAGAAAAGAGAAAGGATGACAAAAAAGATAAAGAAAAAGGAACAAAGAAAGATTGAATTAAGAAGAATTAAAAGAAGGTGAAGTTAGATTGTAATGGTCCCACATTATAAAGTCCATTAAATAATTTTCTTCACACAATTAATAATAATTCTGACTCACTAAACATAATAATTATTGTTGACACGTATTTTTAGAAGTTTAGGAAATAGTAGTACTAAAAACTTGACTTTACTTTAAAAGGGAAAAATGTTAAATTAGTCTTTTTACAATTCTGGCCAAATTATGGCCACATAATTTTGGCCATTTAGCACTTTCCAAATTATTAATGTAGATTCAAATAATGAAAATATTGAACCTATAAACTTGATTTTGTCTCTGAAAAAATCCTTTTGGCCAGAAAATTTGGCCAGAATTTGGGCAGAATGGTATTTTACCTATGTCATTTTATCTTTTAGAACATTTTTACCCTTTTAACTTTAATACCTTTTAATTAAAAAATGGAAAAAATATTAGTTTATTTTGAAATAAAAAAAAATACTATAATTTTTTTTGAATTTCTGGCCAAATTCTGACCAAATTTTCTGGTCATTTAGCATTACCCTTTGTCTCTATTGTTCCACCCCCATTTGAACCAACATGTACAAGTTAGTTGTAATTTATACGTCCTTGTCTCCATGTGTGATGAAAGGTATGCCATTACTTCATCATCCTTGCAACTTGTTGCTCCTCGTCACGTTCTTTTTTGTTCCATTTGCATTTGAATAATCAACCAATTTTAGAAGCCACCGTAATTAATGGCTAAGACTTACAATCATAAACCAATCAAATTTATTGTTCCGATTAATTTAAATTTGCATTGGCTAAGCACGTAAGGGATTAGATATCGCTTTCTTTCTGTTGAATGATTTTTAATTCATTTTTTGTAATAGAAATACAACAGTAACAACACTATATATTGAAGATTTTCACATCAAACCTAAAATATCTACATGTAATAAATATAATACAGACGAATTCCAACTATCCCATGTGGCATTATTCAGTATTTATTTCTTGATAAATATATACAATCAATGAAGGAAAGGGATGAATAAGTTGACTATATTACTACTCACTATTTTACCAAAGTAAAGATTTTCTTCATATTTTGTGTGAACAATCAATATCAATATGTATGCACACCCATTTGAAAATTCAATAATAGCCATAATATATATAGAGGATCAAAGATATTTTAATTAGTTCAAAACAAATACATATAAGTTTGTTGAATATTCTTTTTCAATATTTATAATTTGTTGAATAATTGTTTTGGAAGTAATGACTTGTTCTGTATTAGGAAATGAAAGAATAGTCAAATACTCCCCACTCACGCACACAAGCATTTTTAATTCCTTAGTGGCCTTCACCTTTCCTTATTCTTTCATCATCTATTCAAATTTTAGCATGACATTAATTTAGATTCGCATGAATTAATAATTATTATTTTTATTTTAAAAAAATATATAAAAAAATCTTTATTTTTAAAGTTTAAATTTGAGATCTTTCATTTTATACCTACTAGTGAATTTGGCCGCGCTATGCGCGGTTTTAAAATATTTTATAAAAAAATTATTCAAATATTTAGAATAAAATTTTACTTTATTTGACAATATTTATTATAAAACCTGTATTTTGTTTCTACAAATTTACAAAACGTTATTTCCTTTTGATTTCTATTTTTACATAATCTTTGTAACTTTTCTTTTAGTATCTTTTAAATATTTGATTATTTTATTATCTCTTATACACTTATTATTTGATTTTATCCCTATACAAAATTTCGAGTATATACATATTTTTGTACTTTTTCCTATTTTAGAAGGTTATGAATATTAAACCTTGCAAATATAGAAAGGATGAATGTCACACCCTGAAAAATGATAAAGTATAATTTTTGTAAGTTTTTATAATATAAACAAAAAGAACAAATAAACACTTTCTTAATTGTATCAAATAAATTTTAGATTTATTTAATTTTATATGGTTGCTTGTTTAATTATTAATTTTCTCAGTTTTATACACTCTAAGACAATTTCTACTACAACAATCTATTTATCGTAATGGTTCATTTTCGATAAGTATAAAAAAATAGTTGCATAGATTAATTTTTAATAACGTAAAATGAGTTATGGCCAAATATATTTTTCGATACTTTTTATTGTTTCAATACACAAATAAATACAAGGAAATAAGAAACTTAGCAAATGTTTTGGAAAGTAATTTCAAAATAGAATTTTCACTGGTCCACCATGATAGTCATACATCTCTCATATTATTTTCTCACTATTTGTGTCGTATAAAAATAATGATTAAAAAAAGAAGATGAACATGAAAGCACTTACTAATCTGCATAAATCTTCCCTCTTTATTTATGTTGTCGCTGGTAACATTATATTTTCATATAATCTGCGGTGAAAAAGTAAATAGACAATTGAAAGAAAAAAATAATTTACGATGAACCGATTATATGAGTAATTACAATAAATAATGAAAAACTAATATATAACTTTGTGTTCTTGGTAACATCACATATTTATGTGATCTGCAATAAGAAATTTAAACGACAATAACAATTTTTTTATTCACGAAGAACAAATTATTATGTAATTACAGTTTATCAACCTTATCAACAATCAACAATGAAAAATCACTATAATTGTTAGAAATACTTGTGATGAAAAACTAAATAGTATATTGTTTGGTAAAATTTGAACACCTACCAAAGGCATGGTTAAACAACTACTTGCTCATGTTTCGACTCCTCTGAGAAATCAATAAAGAGATAATTTTGTGTATAACCTGCAAACAATTAAAATTCATTGCTTAAGGTAAATAAAATATGAAGACAAAATAAAATATTTCAATGCCAAATAGAGAGAATAAAGGAAGAGATATATAAAATGAATAAATAAAAAGAGAAAGTAGTTCAGAAAGGAAAATAAAGGAATTGTGTCAGAATTCTGAAATATTGCATTATTATGTAGTAGAATTCTGAAATTAATGTTGCAGTATCTTTTTCATTAAAGAATTACAATTAAGTGAATGTATTTTTTTAATGAAATTCTGTAACCATTTTTTTCATAATTAAGCACGCTAATTATGGAGAAGTAAATGCTGATTATGGAGAATCAAATGAGAGTTAAAACATGGTATAAAAGATGCAATTTAAAACGGGAAAAACTGATGGCCTTTTGAGATTTTTTATTTTTAGGAAGTTATAATTGATCATTAATTAATAATTAATAATATAATTGTGTAAAAAATAGGGGGAAAATGTCTAAATTCTAAGAAAATAGATAAATGTTTTTTCTGATCATTGAGGCATGTCACATCAACGGGATGAAGATCCAATTTTATGTATATATATAGATTACTCGTTTCCTACCAAAAAGTCCTTTATTCTCAATGACTTTCATCTTTTTATCACAATTGCAAGACGCCATGTAAGTTGGCCTTTTAACGTGATATCATTGATGTGTGGTTTGATAGCTAATCATTAGATCTTGCATAATTAATATTATGTTTGGTAGTTGATTTAGGATAATGTAAAAAAATAATACGGTGTTTGGTTTACAATTCAAAAACATGTATAACTAATATATACACATTACATTCTATTTTATGTGACATTTTTCGTATTTCGAGATTCAACAAGTGTATCATTGACCATAAACTTTTCATAGATCTTTTAAACATTTTGAATTATCAATCATTCACCCCGGTTTAACAATAGCTACCTAATATTCAGGGGATCCTTTTCCTGAACCCATATAGTACTTTTTATGTAGTTTACAAATATATAAATTTTATTTCAAAAAAAAAATTGAAAATTCCATGAGGAAGAGTTAAACTGTTTGACACTTGAAAAATGAAAAAAATGTCACATAAATTGCTATAGAAGAAGTATATAAATTATGAGAGAATTTATGTATAATGTTACGGAGGATAGAAAATAAAATAAATAGGTGGTTAACTAATTTTGTATTAGTAATAGTGAGGTATCCAAGTATAAACATAAAAAATAAAGGAGATAGTCGATGAGAGTTCTAGTTTGAAAAGACTATTTCCAGTGTTGTGTTAGAAGACAAATGGTCAAAAGTCAAAAACGAATAGGAAAGTCATCAGAAAGCAGCTACAAACTTGTTTGACAAATATGTATTTGGGAACTTAGAAATTAATTAGTGTGATAATTAATTTGTCTAGAAGGGTCAGCTTGTTAGTCCAAAAAGATAGAAGAAGCTTATCTGAATATATATACATCTTGTATTGTGAAGATATCTAACTTTCTGCTTTCCTTTCCCATTTTGACTTCTCCTTCAATTTCTTCTACATACCTTTTCTTTTTCTTCTTCTCTTTATCTAAATTTCTTGCTAATAGGCCTCCTGCCTCATTTTTATGATATGGGAGACTCTGTTCCTGTTCCTGTATTGGAAGGAGAAGAAAAATTGATTGCTGCTGCACACCAGATTGTTAAAGCATTGCACAATAAGAAGGATTTTTTAACACATGATGCAAGAAAAATCCTGGCTGATTTAGGCAATCAATTAATGTCTTCTATAACCAAACTAGACACTTTACAACAATCCAATTCCAAATCCCTTGAGGAACAGATTAACATATTGCAAAATAAGATCATGAGCTGGGAGGAGTTAGAAGATCATCAATCAGTTATATGGAATTGTGGCCAAGAATATGTACATGATTATTTGATATCTGTTGATCAACTTCTAAAATTCACTCAACAGTTAGAGAGTAATAATTTGGGGGTGGATAAACCACTTGATGACCTTCTCATCTCTAGGGCTCACCAACTTGTTCGAACAGCAATGAATCGGCTTCAGCAGGAGTTTAAGCACTTGCTTGTTCAGAATAAGCAGCCTTTCCAGCCAGAGCATATGTCTTTTCGTTCAAACGAAGATGATGACACTTCAATTGCTTCATTTGGAGATGATTCACTAGAAGATGTGCTTCAAAGGGATAGCATGAGTAGACGTTCTGAGGAATATATATCTGTTGTTGAACTTGTGCATCCTGATGTCATTCCTGACTTAAGGTGTATCGCAAATTTGATGTTCAATTCAAATTATAGTACAGACTGCTCTCAAGCATTTGTTAATGTAAGGAGAGATGCATTGGATGATTTCTTATTCATTCTTGAAGCGGATAAGTTGTGTATTGACGATGTGCTTAAGATGGAATGGACCTCATTGAACTCAAAAATCAGGAGGTGGATACGTTGTATGAACATCTTTGTGCGCGTCTATCTTGCAAGTGAGAAATGGTTAAGTGATCAAATTTTTGGTGAACTAGATCATTCAGTGAGTTCAGTATGCTTCGTCGAGTCTTCAAAAGGTTCAATATTGCATCTTTTGAAGTTTGCTGAATCAGTAGCTATTGGATCTCATCAACCAGAGAAGTTGATTCGGATTCTTGACATGTACGAGGTTCTTTCAGATCTGATGCCAGATATCGATGCTATGTTCTCTGACGATGCTGGATTATGTGTTAGGACAGAGTGCCAACACATCCTTACAAGTTTGGCTGGTTGTGCAAGGACAACTTTTCTTGAATTTGAACATGCTGTTGCTTCTAGCGTATCAGCAAATCCTTTTCGTGGTGGTGGAATACACCACCTCACAAGGTACGTTATGAACTACATGAAAACTTTAACGAATTATAGCAAGATCCTCAATGAGCTACTGAAGGGCGATGAGGAGGAGGAAGATTCACCACAAGACATGACACCAGATATAGAAGAAGAAGAAGAAGATAACAGTAACGGATCAAGTTGTTACATTTCTCCGTTGGCTCAATATTTTAGATCATTCACTTCAATTTTGGAATGCAACCTTGATGACAAGTCGAAGTTATATAAGAATGAATCATTAGGTCACCTTTTCTTGATGAATAATATTCATTACATGGCTGAAAAGGTGAAGAATTCTCATGATCTAAGAACAATACTAGGCGATGATTGGATTCGCAAACATAATTGGAGATTCCAACAACATGCAATGAACTATGAGAGAGCTACTTGGAGTTCCATCCTCTCGTTACTTAGGGAAGAAGGGCTTCATAATCCAGGATCAAATTCTATTTCAAGAACTCTGCTGAAAGAGAGACTGCAATGCTTTTACGCCGCATTTGATGAAGTTTACAAGAGCCAAACAGGTTGGTTGATTCAAGATTCCCAACTTCGTGATGATCTACGTATCTCAACGTCTCTCAAGGTTATCCAAGCATATAGGACTTTTGTTGGAAGGCACAGTAATCATATTAGTGATAAATATATTAAGTACGGCCCCGATGATATGGAGAATTTCTTGTTGGATCTGTTTGAGGGATCTCCAAGATCATTACATGGTTCTTCTCACAGGGGAAAATGAGATTTGAAAGTTTCTTCATTATCAATTTTGTCTTGTGCATTTGTAAAACATGTCCATTTTGTATTAGGTTGATTTTTTCATTCTTGTACAGTACTTGTTTCCCTAATGTATTTATTAGCAGTAAAAACTTTTTGACATTGGAATGTGGTATTTCATGTTTTCTTCTTATAGAATGCATATATTTGGCATTTGTAATTTACAGTTTGTATCCTTCCGAATGCCTCAGTTGGTTTTGAGGGTGGTCTTCCAAATAGGAGATCTGGGATCAATCCCTCCTCAATGCCTTCTGAGTCGAGTTTGCCGCACAGGGCTTGCTTACTATGGTTTACCATTCCCAGTAGACTGTATAATTTGCAGGCTATTGCACAACGAAGGGTATGCACCCGAAGGGCAGAGACTATGACAGAGATTGTAGCAAAGTAAGCATTGTGGATAATTCGGGATCGATTCCTCCTCAATGCCTTCTCAGTCCAGATTGCCGCACAGGGGCTTGCCTATTGCGGCTTACCATTTGATGTAGGTTGTATGGTTTGCAGGCTATTACACAATGAAGGATAAGCACCCGAAGGGCAGAGATTGTGGCAGATATCGTAGCGAAGTGAACTTCATAACTTCCATACTGATATTCAGAAAGCAGTTTGTATGAAGTTGTCAGTTACTACAACAACCAAGGCATTTAAGCCAGTCTAAGTTCAAGATTTTATAAAAGGAAAAAAAAAAGGTTTCTCTAGTAAACATTGGGCTAAAGAGTAAAGTGAACGTGCCAACATGTACCCAACAAATTGGTTGCCAACAAGAAATATAAATTTAAGTTGGACTTTTGCTTGCTTTTGCCAATTGCCCGGGGTGGCTATATGTATCGGAAAATAAGACACATGTTAGGCCCTCAAATTTGAGGATCTTCATTTTCTAGAAAAGAGACAATTATTACAAGTATTTTAAATATAAAAAAATAAAAATTATACTATTTGTTTTAATTTTTACTTCAAGACTAAAAGATTTAAAGATTTAATTTTATTTTTTTTATTAAACTTCAAACTTCGTGTTAAATCAAATTTGTCACACTCCTTTTTTGGACAACGAAAAGTTTTTTCAATTTAAGTGACGATATTAATTAGAAAATATTTTTATTTTTTTAGAGTCGTCATTTAGAATTGAGTTATGGTGTTCCAAGTCACCTTTCTTTTTAGCCCCTAACCAAAAAGAAATGACTCTTTATTGGTCCGTGAACTAGAAATTCAGATAAGAAATTCTGTTGATCGAGGGGAAGGTATTAGGAATCCCTCGAGTCCCGTGGTTCTAGCATGGTCGCTTTTATCGACTTATACTTACTTCAATTATTTTTGAATATATTATTTTAGGCTATGATTTGTTCGCATTTTTATTATTGAACTTTTAATAATCTCAAATCGAATGCATAACTACATTCTCTATTTTTGTCATATAAATAGCTTAAGAACATAACTACTCTCTTCGCATCATCATACCTACTAATGTTGTCCATAGTCTTATTTTAAATTAATAAAAGTCATTATATTTTTTGACAAAGTGCGTCATCACATCTTTGAATTTCTTTTAATGTCTCAAAAAAGATGTGTAACCACATTCTTAATTGAAACAAATATTTTTAATGTTCCTGAAGCTCATCTACTATTTAAAATACTTACTCTTATTTTGTGAATTCAAGACAACTAATCTTTTTGTCCCATTATTATATTGTTCAATGATTTTTTAGTTATATTAGTTCTCATATCAAAGGATCCAACCAACCCAAAAATGGAGTAGATTCAAGTTCAATAACATAACTCATTTGTTTGTTTATTATGTAATGACTCATTTATCTAAAAAATACGTAAATTAAAATAGGAAATTGACTTCAACATTAAGCTACAACATTGCCATAAAAATAATGGCTTAGGCACAACATAATTGAATAACAACAAAAATAAAATTCTTACCTAATAATAGGATTATATTCAACTTTTAGAGATTTGCACCAAGAAATAACATAAAAATAACTCAAGATGCCTAATAATACGAGCAATTTATTTTAACTCTCAAAATAAATTCAAGAAGTCAATGTTCATTTCAATCAAATTATGAATACGAAAAAATTATAAGAAAACTAATCACATAATTACATCAGATTCCATAAATAAATTAAAGAGATAAGGTAAAATTTAACCTCCAATAAAGAGAATATATACTGCAAAATCTTGACTGAAGCTCGATTAGAACACCCACACATCTTTTGTAGATTGTCTGTAGTATTTGGGGTTGTAAGGTGTAGACGATTTTTTTTTTGTGAGGTATTGTTGTGAGTGAGTTGTATATGTTGGTGTAGGTGTGTGTTTCTGTGTGTATGCAGATTGTGTATGGTTGACGTTTTTCTTCTTGTAGTGCCAATTGTTTTTCTCTTTTTTCTTTGGTTACTCCCCGTGTGTGTGTTTTCTAATAGTGTTTTATGTAATTGTATCTATGTAGTGTAAGTGTAGTCGTTGTGTGAGTGGGTGTGTTGTTTGAGATAGTGTGAGGGTGTTTTTTTTTTTTTTGTAGTGTGTTGATGTGTTGTAGTATATAGTGTGTGTGCAGAGGTTGTTTAGGGAAAATAAGGGGAGTTGTGGTGAGTGGAGTGGGGGTAATGAGTAGTAACGTGTAGGTGGGTTGGGGGTAGTGGGAGTAGCTTAGGACAATGGGGGTAGTGTAGGATATTTTTTTATATAATTAAATATGTAAAATATAAAATATAATAGCAAAAATATTAATTAATTATTTTAAATTAATAAATAGCTAATCTAAAAGTATAATTAAGAAATACTATTTATTTATTAAATCAAAAATTAAAATAAAACTTATATTTTTTTAAATTTTTTTATTTCTTTTGAATAAATTGAAAATAAACTTACCTAAAAATGTAATTCTATTTTTGTCGTTTTCAAATCATTTAAACTACACTTAATAAAATAAGATAAAAATCAAAACATATAATTTAAATTTTAAAAATATTTAAGCACTAAAAATGATGCAAAACTTTAAGTAAGGTATAAAATTACGTGTCTACAGTTTACCCCTCTTTGATTGGAAACACGAAGAGTTTTCTGAAAAAGAGGTAGACGACGTGATAAGTTTTGACCAGACTCTTATTTGGAAGAGAATATATGCGACCTAGTCCTTGTTTTGGACATCCTACATATCCCGGGTTATAAGTTAATCAGGTCATGTATAGTTCAAAGAGATGGAATGATTAGTTAGAAGTCATGTGAGGTTACATCGAGGCTCCAGGTCGCGACTCCTATCCTTACATAAAAAAAATTAAAGTTAATTGTGAAAAAGAGAATAAAAGTACAAGCTCCTATCTATGCAACTTCTCTTGAGTCTCGACTTTCAGATATCACTTGGTTTTTTGATGATTATCTTTATCTTGAATTGAATTCAAGGCTTAACTTGCCACTTAGAGTGAACTTTTGACACTCTTCAAAATGACAATTTGAAATGTTCTTGAATCCTGCAGGTTTTCTTGATAAATAGCTGAATAATGCAGATGTTAGGAGGTCAGGCTGTTACATGCATTAAAGAAGCTGATTCTAGATATCATAGGGAATGAACATTTTGAAAAGAGTTGAAATTTTGTTCTTGAAATTCAAATTCATGTTTTGCTTTGAAGAAACCTGCAAATCATCACAAACAAAAGAAATACATAAAAAATTTGCACCAGTGTTCATTGGAAATATTTTGTGAGTTATTAACAAATGTGAATTTTCAAAAATAAACTGTCACGACCCAGGGGTACCCCTAGATGTAACATTGCGTATAGAACCCCAAAGGAACCCATACAAGCCAGTTAGCTCTCATAACATAAGAAATAGAACAATAAGAGTAAAACAATAGTCCAAGTCCAATAGTTCTATAAAATAAAAGCGGAAGTCTAAAACACTTGTCTTATCATTGCCATATAATACAATAGAATGAAATTGGACCTAGCCCATACATCATGTCCAAAAGTGAAATACAACAAAAGGAACTAAAACAATGAAAGTCCGTCCTCGAAACACGAGGACTCACCAAAGCTCGAAATATCTCAAGTCAACCTCCACTCACGAAACTGATGACCCTGAGTGTCAGACCCTACATTTGGGGAAATGTAGGCAAGAGTTTGTGTTAGTACAAAACAATGTAGCAAGTATGATAGACATTCATTAAACATTTAAAATATGCTAAAAGAGGACATTTCATTTGATGACATGCAATTGACCAAGCTAAAACATGATATAAGAGAGTTAGAAAACATAAATCATAAAACCATGGTCAATGCAAGCTAACATCATCTGTAAAACCTTTGAACTCATGTGTGATACTTCTTGAGGTAACCTTTGTTCATTATTAATGTGGGGGATTAGCCTTAACCGACATAGAGACCATGTGAGCTATAACATGATGCCCTGGTATCTCCCACACCGAAAAGGGTTGTCCTACATGCCAAGGTAGAACCATGAATTTCTAGCTTAAGTGGATCCACTAGCTAATGTCTATCTGGACAATCAACTTACGGGGGAACATAGGTAAGGGATAAGGAGATCGCTTCTAGAAACCCGACCTCTACTTGGGAAAGCTTTCATCTCAATATCCTCTCAGTGCTAAGCATAAATCCACGGAATAGTCATTTCTTACTTGACCTTATTATCCGTGGAAAGGCACGTCATCTTGCCAATCCAAGCTAAGTCATAATCCATGGAAAGGTATCCTAGGATAACCAATCCAAGCTAAGTTCATTAGGATAGCTCTTACTCTTTGATTCAATTAGGAGAGAAAACCTTTCAACCTAAGAATCCTTATTATGTGAGAAAACATTTCACATTACACTTATGTGTACATGATAAAATCCCTTCAATAACACGTCATGATCATCATCATTGAAACTTTACTCTTAAAGCATCCTTAAAACATTTGCATAAATTTCATAAGAAAATGCACAAGTCCATAATTTACTTCTTCAGGTTCAAAACCCACTTTCAATCATCAATACATAGAAAACATGGGTTAGATATGGATTTCATCATAAATTCATGTAAAGCTAGCAATACATGCTTAATTTCATAAAAATCTTCCTTTACAATAAAAATCCCACATAACATGATTCATAACTTGAAAACATGGGGGTTACATGGGTTCATGGGGAAATCATCATAAAAATTATAGTATTTCATCAATTCATGCATAAGAGATCATAATTCAATCATTTAGATCAACATTGAAGAGAACCCATGACAATTGATAAAAACTTTAACTCAATTGGGGAATTCTAGCTTTGTAAATTGGAGAATTTGGGAACTCTATGGATGGAAGGAATCCATGGATGAAAATTATCATACCTTGTGGGAAGGGTCCTATTTTGGGGAAGCTTTGCCTAGCTACTGCCTTGCCTACCTCGAGCGTCACCACGATCTGTGGTCCCCACCACGAGACGTTGATGAGTTCACAAATTGGACTCATTTAGGGCTATAGTGTAATAGAAATTGTGTCCTCAAATGCTTATTTTATCTCAATATCTGATGAAAACACTTAAGTTTCAGGTATTTGAAGTTTGAAGGAAAGCATGGACACTACGTCACAAAAAGGATGAAAAGAACGAAGAAGTGAAGGCCTGAGGATCGCCGAGTCCACTTGGCGAGTCACCGAAGCGTCTTACTTCGCCTTTTGTTCCAGTGTGCTGAGCCCTGAAGGAAATGATCAAGTCGGCGGAAAAAGGGAGTAGTCGACGTATCACCGAGAAGTTCCGCGAAGCAGCACCATGGCGCCCAATGACCCAGAGCACGACGATGCTGAAGGATGGTGCAATACGACGATGAGCTACACCAAAGGGCTAATCGCCGAGTTGATCGACGATTTCGACTAATGTCGCCGAATGATCCACTGCAGCACAAATTTTTAAAAACTATAAATACTCGCTGAGAGTTGTAGTTTAGTATCAGATTTTTAGTGTGGAACAAATTAATATAATTTTTAGTAATTTTTATTTTTGCTCTGAGTTTGAAAGGGTTTTGAAAACTTGAAGAAGAAGAGGGTTTCATCTCCAAGGATTTGGACTTGGGTCTCTTGGATTCTTCATTCTTGTCCTGTAACAAGACTTAAATCTTCATACCCATTTGAATGCAAGCTCATTTAGGTATAAATTTCTATCTCTTGATGTGTGGCTAAAACCCCAATTCTTGGGGTGTGATTTAATGAATATGGGTTAAGATTGTTGTTGGGTCTTGCTTGCTGATAGATTAGATGTAGTTTAATGGTGATTTCATCTAGTAGTTGTGGATGAATTTAACAGATTTGTAGTTGCAAATACAAGTTTATTTATGTGTTTTCGGCTTGCGAGAGAGAGAAGTCGTGAAACCAAGACTACTAGATTGATGGCCTAAGGAGTGGGACGACACGAGGTTCAACTCGAGAGAGTGAACCCTAGTCCCATATCCTAACACTCAGCTCAACAGAGTGAGTGTGGTAAGTTGTAGGCCGATCGTCATGCAGCAAGTGGGTGTCCGAGATAAACCCATTTGAAACGGGGTAAGTTGCTCGAGAGAGAATTTATTCCCACGTAAAGCTTAGCCTAGCCACTATTACTCTATAAATTTTCTATCGAAAGCATGTACCCAATAATTTAGATTAACCCGTATTCCGGTCACATCCCAAGAATCCCCTCTCCTTAGTTAGAAATCTTTGTTTATTTTGCTGTTTTTACCTACTAGTGACAAAAACCCCCATTGTTAATTGACACTCTTGTGTCCCCCTTTATTTTACAATGTTTTTAATCGTTAATATCTTTAGCTACGACTAGTTAGAACAAATTTTATTTTTCTATTAATTCTCAAAACCACTCCCTTGGGACTCGACCCCAACCCTTGGTTGGGTTATTATACTATTGCACAATCGTAGACACTTGCATCGGAAGTTGTGTTGTTGATTATGCAAACATCAAAATGGCGCCGCTACCGGGGAGTGGTGTTACTTGAAAATTTTTAGTTTAGTAAATTTTTTGTTCTTCTTAGTTGTAGTCTACTTACCTAATTTTTAGTTTTGTTTGGTTCCTGTGTGAATATTTCAAAAAGCATGGTTTTGTTTGTTTGCTGTGTGAATATTTCAAAAAGCATGAGTGTTAATGGTAGCAACAGTAGCCAGGTAGGCCACCAAGACGACATCAGAAATCTCAAGAAGTCCAAGAGCCCAACATCAATGGCCCCCATCTCATCGGAGGTGTTGGAGCCATCCGTTTACCCCCAGCCGAGGGAAATGCAGTCTTCCACATAACGAGCACCATTTTGCAACTCTTGCAACTGAAGGGATTTTTTAGCGAACAGTCCCATGAGGATCCTCACGAGCATCTTTGAAATTTTGTAGATGTGTGTGGACCATTCTCGTTCAAAAACATCTCTTAGGAGTCGGTCCGGTTGAGGCTATTCCCTTTCTCGTTGATGGGAGAGGCTTGCAAGTGGCTAGTTGAGCTACCACGTGAATCCATCACTTCTTGGGAGGAGTTGGTAACCGCATTTCAAGTGCAATTTTTCCCTCCCTCAAAGATGATGTCACTGCGGGATAGAATCCAGAGATTTAAACATCTAGAAGGAGAGCCTCTGCACGAATCCTAGCTACGGTTCAAAAAATTGGTGCTCCAATGCCTTTGAATTGGTGCTCCAATGCCCAACCCAAGGTTTGCCTGATAACGTGCTACTTCAATACTTATACCAGAGCTTAGACTCGGTGAACAAAGGTGTCGCTGACCAACTCTCGCATAGCCGTATGCAGTAGTAGCCCAACTTTTAGATGGTATAACAACCGTCAACAGAGCATGGTACACTCGTGAGGACCAAGTCTCCCCTCTCACTTTCAAGCTATCCAACGAGCATATTGAAAAAGACAATGAGAGAGATCAGAACATGGCCAAAATCATGATACAGATTGATATTTTATCCAAAAACGTCATGGGGCCCGGTGCCCGTAGTGTCAACGCTGTGGAGGTCGGGGGTGCTAATCCTGAGGAGATGAATTTTGAAGCCTTGTATAACGAGGAAATAAATTTTCTAGCCAACCAGGGCGGTGGCTACCGCTCAAATTACCCAAGGCAGGGTGTTAACCAAGGTTGGGCTAGAGATGAAGGTTGGAAGGACCGGGATCGTGAATGGAGGGACCAAAATCTAAATTGGAAGGAAGGGGAGAAAGATAGATACGTGCCTCCCCATGAGCGCCAGAAACCAAAGGATTCGGACTATGGTAGGTCTGAGGATATGCTCTCGCGCATCCTAAAAAAAGTTGAAGGGTCAAACAAAATGCTAAAAGGGATGAAAGAAGATGTGTCTACCCTTAGCCAGACAATTACCTCTCATTCAGTTTCAATCAAGCAGTTAGAGACCCAGATGGGTCATATATCGTCTCACCTAAATCCGAGACAGCCAAGGGGTCTACCGAGTGATACCATGGCTAACCCCAAGAATGAGGTTTAAAGGTGAACTTGCATCGTGCCACGACGTTAACTAATGCACTGTTTGGGAGGCAACCCAAAATCTTTGTTGTTATTTCTATCTTGTCTTTGATAAAATAATAGTGTGTTGATTGCGCAGGTGAAAGTGTGGAAGTTGAATGAGAAGTACAAATTGGCAAACGGAAGACCCGGGAGGCAAATTGCCGAAAGGTTCGGCGACCCCGACGCACTGTCGTTTGATCCAATCCAGTTTGAGTTTTGATCTGTAAAACTCGACGGACTCAACGAAATCATTGGCGAGTCACCGAGTATATCAACGATTCTGATGCAGACCGCCATTTGGATTTTCATCTTGACTGAAGGTCCTGTAAAACTCGGTGAGACAAGTGACAACTCAGCGAACCACCAACAGGTTCAACAATCGGGACTAATGTTGCCCAGTGGACAAAAAACTGGACGGTCTTTCAGCTAAAGGTTTAAAAAGTTCTAACTTCATTTTCTTTCCATCACTTTTTCACCTTCCCACTCTAGTTCTATATTTCTTGCACTTTTGGAGTATTTTGGTTCATTGATTTGTGCGCGGATTTGGATTGCATTGCCGCCTAGCTTTCGGTAGAATTTTAATCAGTACAAAAGATTAGCTTCTCAATACCCATAATTATTTTTTCAGCATTGTACTCATTTGCAAACTCTTTGATATTGTTAAAATCTGATGAACCTTCCTGATTGGATAGAATTGGTTAATTGGCAATTGTTATTCGATAATCTTCCTTAAACTGTCGAAATCTTGTTCTCCGATGTATCTAGTTGAGTTAATGTGCAATGGGTGGTATTCGTATGTTATGGGTCTTGGTTAAATTTGTGCTTAAATTGTGTTTTTGGGGGTTGCGGGGTCGATTTCAAAAAGTTGGGTCAAAAGTAGGAACGATGGGTGATTCGGCGAGCTGTGACGAGCTCGCCGAACCACTCCGCGGTTCGCCTAAGTACCCCATCTCGCCCTTACTATCATGCTTTATTTGTTGTGGCTGCTGTAACTTTCGGCGAGAAGCACGGGATCACCACGTGCACTCGGTAACTCGCCGAATGTAATCGCCCTTTGTCTACACCCCTAACCATTCTGCACTGTGACCTTCGGCGGACTAATCGTGGCTCGCCGAAAGTATTCGGTGACACGCTGAATAGACTAACCATCTCCCTACAACTGAATATCTCTTCTTAGTTTGCCAAAAATGTTCTAATGTTATCTCAAGATTTTGCAGACATGGCTAGATTCAAAAGTGCAGGAAGAGACGTGCCACCCTGACACATAAGAGCACAAAAGTTCAGGATAGATGCAGAAAAGCCAAACAAAACCAAAGCAAAGAGCAAGAGCAAGCAAGCAAGTTCCAGTAGGAGGATTTCCATTAACCCTGCCGTCCCTTCGTAGGCTCGAGGGTTCGTCAATGCGATACATGCCTTCGAAGCAACTCATAATTTGGATAAAATGGTTGAGGCTAACATCGCTACAGAAGCTGAAGCAAAAGGAAAAGAAAAAGAGAACCTGAAGCAGACTGACAACACTCTGGGCACTGATGCCCAGACAGATGGAGCAACTGCTTAGATAGGATCCCCTGTCTACCTCCCTCTCGGTCTTTCTTTCTTTTACCTTCTGGATATTTGTTATTTGCATTTGAGGACAAACACTTTTTAATTGTGGTGGGGTGAGGCCCACACCTTTTGTGTTGATAGTTGTGTTGTGTATATATTTGGGTTGTTCTGCTTTGAAATTGTGTTTTATCTATTTTCGTGGATGTTTGAGCTTATGGCTCCTTTTGTTTTTAATTTCAAAATGATTTTGATTTTGATCCGTCCGAATTTTTTTTGTCACCTCTCGTGTGTTGAATGTGGCTATTTTTTTGCAAAATTTAAGTCTCGATTCCAATCAATACCGATGACTTAAATAGTGCTTACAATCAAACGAAAATGAATGTACGACTATGATGAGGCCAAATGAAGTTGCATAGACAATATATGAACTCTTTGCATCTCGTTTTGACTAGCATGTTATCAAATTGAGTCTCGTGTGATGATTATTGCACACCAGCGAAAGTGTGGAGTCTTGTTTGACTATAGTGTCAATGCCTAGTGTGATGAGCTTACTTTGAACCATTAATGATAGATCCTAGAATTTTCCCCGTTGGTCCGGTCAACTAAGTGATGCTATATCTTGATATGATCTTAGGCAACTTCTAAGAGTGTGAACCAATTTGACATATACCTCTTTTGTGACCTACCTTGTGAGTGTGTGAACCACTTTTGAACACCCCTTGAGCCTTACCTTTCTTTGGAAGAAACTTGATGAAACCATAACCGTTCTTTATCCACTACCTATAATACTCTTGAATTGTGGTCAATTGAATAGCCAACTTTGGCCAAAAGCCTAAATTGAGGGTGTGGTGAAAAGATAAGGGCAGATCAAGAAGTGCAAGAAAGTCCCCCTTACCCATGGTTTTGAATAAAAATGGAACTCTTCCACATATAAAAAAAAAGAGAAAAGAGAGAAAAAGAATAAAAAAAGAAAATTGTAGAATAAAGTACAAAAGAAATGGGGTTCCCAAACAATCCATGGAAAGTGAATAATAGGATGACTTATGAGCACTAAATAGAATGATGAAGGAAAAGGAAAGGAAGTGTTGTGAGCACCACATTTCATGAGGATGAAAGTCACTGAGCCTAAATGACCATACATTTGCACTCAGCCCCATTACAAGCCTTAAAAAGACCTTTTTGATCTTGAGTGAGCTGAAACAATTGTTGATTGGAAAATATGGGCAAACCTATGGGTGAAAGCATGCATTGTGTTTTTCCTTGTGAGAGTGAGCATTGCATCTCATTCCGAATCTTTAAACTGTGAACCATTGTGTGATTATGGAATCATTCTTTCGGTGAGGGCATTTGAACACTTTGGTTGAGCTTGAACTTGCATTTGAAGCAAGTATTGTGAGCATGAGGTTCTTTGATATTGGTGAGTCACAACTTGAATCTTTGAGTGCACATTTGATCTGTGCATAAGTAAATTGAGTTTTGTTGTGTGCATTCATGATTGACTCTTGTGTAGCACTGTTCAAGACACCCTTTTTGAACGACTGAACTTGAGTTTGCTTGAGGACAAGCAAAATTTTAAGTTGGGGGTGTTGATGAGTCCACAAATTGGACTCATTTAGGGTTATATTTTAATAGAAATTATGTCCTCAAATATTTATTTTATCTCAATATTTGATGAAAATACTTAAGTTTTAGGTATTTGAAGTTTGAAGGAAAGCATGGACACTACGTCACAAAAAGGAGCGAAAGACTGAAAAGAACGAAGAAATGAAGGCCTGAGGATCGCCGAGTCCATTGGCAAGTCGTCGAAGGGTCTTACTTCGCCTTTTGTTCTAGTGTGCTGAGCCCTGAAGGAAAGGATCAAGTTGGTGGAAAAAGGGAGCTGTCGGCGTATCGCCGAGAAGTTCCGCAAAGTAGTACCATGTCACCCAATGATCCAGAGCACGACGATGCTGAAGGATGGTGTAAGACGGCGATGAACTACACCAAAGGACGAATAGCCGAATTGATCGGCGATTTTGACTAATGTCGCCGAATGATCCACTGCATCCCAGATTTTTGAAAACTATAAATACTCGCTGAGAGTTGTAGTTTAGTATCAGATTTTTAGTGTGGAACAAATTAATATAAATTTTAGTACTTTTTATTTTTTCTCTGAGTTTGAGAGGGTTTTGAAAACTTGAAGAAGAAGAGAGTTTCATCTCCAAGGATTTGGACTTGGGTCTCTTGGATTCTTCATTCTTGGCCTGTAACAAGACTTAAATCTTCATACCCATTTGAATGCAAGCTCATTTAGGTATAAATTTCTATATCTTGATGTGTGGCTAAAACCCCCAATTCTTGGGATGTGATTTAGCGAATATGGGTTAAGATTGTTGTTGGGTCTTGCTTACTGATAGATTAGATGTAGTTTAATGGTGATTTCGTCTAGTAGTTGTGGAAGAATTTAACTAATTTGTAGTTGCAAATACAATTTTATTTCTGTGTTTTCAGCTTGCTTGAAAGAGAAGTCGCGAAACCAAGACTACTAGATTTATGGACTTGGGTCGACATGAGGTTCATCTCGACAGAGTGAACCCTAGTCCCATATCCTAACACTCAACTCGAGAGAGTGAGTGAGGTAAGGCGTAGGCTGGTCTTCATACGACAAGTGGGTGTCCGAGAGGAACCCATTTGAAACGGGGTAAGTTGCTCGAGAGAGAATTTATTCCCACATAAAGCTTAGCCTAGTCACTATTACTCTATAAAATTTTCTATCGAAAGCATGTTCCCAATAATTTAGATTAACCCGTATTCCGGTCACATCCCAAGAATCCCCTCTCATTATTTAGAAATCTTTGTTTATTTTGCTATTTTTACTTACTAGTGACAAAACCCCCCATTGTTAATTGACACTCTTGTGTCCCCCTTTAATTTACAATATTTTTAATCGTTAATGTAATTAGCTATGACTAGTTAGAACAAATTTTATTTTTTTATTAATTCTCAGAACCACTCCCTTGGGACTCAACCCCAACCCTTGGTTGGGTTATTAAACTATTGCACGATCATAGACACTTGCATCGAAAGTTGTGTCATTAATTACGCAAACATCAGACGTCATGGTGGCCGTGGAAGGTGAGGGCAGTTTGGTTGGCTACTGCCTAAGGCCTACGTGCACCATCATGACTCATGATGCCCTTCACGATCCATGTGTCCTTCAAGGTGGGTGCCAAGGCTAAATCCTAGGTTTGTAACCACTCACTTGGACCCTTGCTTAGGCTACTAAATACCGAGGTGTTACATTATCTCCCTCTTGGGAACATTCGTCCTCGAACGACATTCTAGACACCTTTTGAGAGAAAAGACTCAATACTAGCAGCCCATCATGCATGCAATCTCATCAGAATGCACAAAACCAAGGAGGAATCATCAACTCCAAGCTAAACATATTCAATGCACCATAAGGAATGTAGGAACTAGACCTAACAAACCAACATGCATGAAATTTCAATATTTCTCATATTGAAGTAGGAACTACCTTCTCCAATTGAAAAGCATGCTCAACACAATCTCATGGAGCCTATATGCAATTCGTTCTCAAAAAGCATAGCTAAAGCATGTTCATCAATTCATTTCATGAAGTCTATAGGCAATAATAACACGGACCGTAGGTGGTGTTGTGGATGGGTGCCTTAAGAATTGTCTAGCCATGGACCACAATTGGACCTATGAACGGTAGGTGGGACCACGATCCGTGGTCCAGGATCAGTGGGTCCAGGAAAAATTCTCTTACAAGGAACCACGAGTATACATGACAGATCATAGGTCCATCCACGGTCCATCGATGGTGGGTTATGGGTCACTGCTGTCAGTTATTTTTCAGGGACAGTTGGGTCTTTTCCTAATTAATTAATTCATATACTATATCATTTTGCCTATATATAGAACCCCTATATAAACCTTTTAACCCCTAAATTCACCCCATTTATTTCATTCTTCCAATTTCACAAAAAGAAACCAACTTCTCTCCAAATATTCTCTCTTTAGAAACTTGAAGAAGAAGAAGAAGATTCAACCTAGGGTTTCAAGCTAAGGTTCCAATTCCTCCATTGAAGACTAGCTTTTGGACTGCAGGTATGATAGTTTTTATCCATGTATTCCTTTCATCCATGGAGTTCTGATGATTACGAGATTTGGACTCATTTGGAGCTTTATTTATAATGATTTAGTATCCTCAAATGCTTGTTTTGTGACAATAACTGATGTAAAACTCTTGATTTCCAGGTATATGGATTGAAGAATAAATAAAGGACACTAATTTGTAAAAAGGAACGAAGCGAACTGAAAGAATGAAGAAAAGAGAGCCTGGTGATCGCCAAGTCCACTTGGCGAGTCACCGAATGGATATTTGACCGCCTAAAGTTCCAGTGTGCCAAGCCTTGAAGGAGAAAACTAAGTTGGTGAGAGAAAGGATCAGTCAGCGGATCGCCGAGTGGTTCCGCGATGACGTGTTGGATCGCCCAAAGTTACATAACTTGAGGATGTTGAAGGCCAAGGCAAAAAAGGCGATGGAAATGACCAAAGGGCGGATCGCTGAGTTGATCGGCGAGCCCGACTTACTTCGCCAAGTAGCTATTCATAGCACATATTTGGCGACTATAAATACATTTTTGAACATTTAGTTTAACATCAATTAACAATTATTATTATTATTCATACCAAATTCTGAGTATTGAGATAGTTTTCTCTAGTTTTTCCTAAGCTTTGGAGAACTGAAGTGTTTCACTTTTGAGAAATTGGAAGTGGGTCTTTGAGATTCTTCGAATTGAAATATTGTAAGAACGAAATGAATCTTACCCAGTTGATGGAAACTCAATTTGGTAAAAATTTATTATGTTTTTATGATGTTTAGCTAAAACCCCAAATCTTGGGGTGTGATTACGGGCTGATTTAGTTTATGGGTATTGCTAATTGTTGTTTAAATGCTATTTAGAAGTAAGTTTAATCAGTAATTGTGGTTTAATTTAAGAATTGTAGTTGCAAATGCAGTTCTACCCTTGTGTTTTTGGCTTGCTTAAGAGAGAAGTTTTAAAACTAAGATTATTGATTAATGGTCAGTGGGTATTGGGTTGACATGGGTTCAGCTTGAGAGAGTGAATCCTAAACCCAGTTCCGCACATTCAGCTCGAGAGAGTGAATGGACTAAGGTGTAGGCTAGTCTTATTTTTCTTGCTTGTTGATGTTCGAGAGAAATCAACTTGATTCGGGGTAAATTGTTTGAGAGAAAGTCTACCTCCTCTATGGCTTATCTTACTTACTAATATTCAGTTATTTCCTAACAGTTGCAATTACCCATTTCTCTATATTAGCCTATAATCGAATCACATCCCAAGAACCCGTTTCATTATTGTTATCTCGTATTAATTTCCGTTGTTTGTAGTTGATGACTAGACGTAAAAACCCCTTATTTGACGTTCGTGTCATCCCCTGATTTGAATTATATTTTTATTCGATAATTTCTATTCCTATGGCTGATTTGACCATGTTCATACTTTGATATTGAATCTCAAACACGTACCGCTCCCTGTGGGATTCAAACCCAACTCATTTAGTTGGGTTATATACTAATTAACAACTGTTGATGCTTAGAATTGGATGAAGTGTCTTTGAAACGTTAATTAATTAAAATGGTGCCGCTGCCGGGGAGTGATGTTGAGTGAGATTCTTTTGGTGAAGTTGAACTTTGTTCTTTTAAGTCATAGTTGAATCTACTTACTTTTAGTTTTTGTTTTCGTGTTGATGTTTGAAACAGAAGAAATGAGTGTCAACGGAAGCAATGGTAGCCAAGTGGGACACCAAGATGACATTGGCAACCTCAATGATGTAAATGAGCCGAATGTTAATGACCCTCTGATACGCTCAAATTACACCTCCCTAAAGAAGTGTAAGCGATCGTTATCAAGTAAAGAACCCAACTTGTAGGTTGGGGTCGATCCCACAAGGAAAATGGTTTAGACTTTACTTTAACCCACGATTATATCCAATTAGTCAAAGT
>JAJOOO010017232.1:0-18110 GCA_029582685.1 Solanum piurae | reverse complement strand
AAACATGCATGATAGATCCTAGAATTTGCCCCATTGGTCCGGTCGACTAAGTAAGACTATCTCTTGATATGATATTAGGTAACTTTAAAGAGTGTGAGCCAATTTGACATATACCTCTTTGTGGCCTACCTTGTGAGCTTGTGTGAACTTCTTTTTAACACTCCTTGAATTGAGTCTCTTGTGATGATCATTGTACACTAGTGAAAGTGTGGAGTCTTGTTTGACTGTAGTGTCAATGCGTAGTGTGATGAACTTAACTTTGAAACATGCATGATAGATCCTAGAATTTGCCCCATTGGTCCGGTCGACTAAGTAAGACTATCTCTTGATATGATATTAGGTAACTTTAAAGAGTGTGAGCCAATTTGACATATACCTCTTTGTGGCCTACCTTGTGAGCTTGTGTGAACTTCTTTTTAACACTCCTTGAATTGAGTCTCTTGTGATGATCATTGTACACTAGTGAAAGTGTGGAGTCTTGTTTGACTGTAGTGTCAATGCGTAGTGTGATGAACTTAACTTTGAAACATGCATGATAGATCCTAGAATTTGCCCCATTGGTCCGGTCGACTAAGTAAGACTATCTCTTGATATGATATTAGGTAACTTTAAAGAGTGTGAGCCAATTTGACATATACCTCTTTGTGGCCTACCTTGTGAGCTTGTGTGAACTTCTTTTTAACACTCCTTGAATCTTACCTTTCTTTGGAAGAAACTTGATGCAAACATAACCTTTCATTATGCATTTCCCATAATCCTCATGAAGTTGTGGTTAGTTGAATAGCCAACTTAGGCCAAAAGCCTAAGTTGGGGGTGTGGTGAAAAGAAAGGGTAAATCAAGAAGTGCAAGAAAGTCCTTCTTACCCATGGTTTTGAGAAAAAAGGAACCCCTCCATACAAAAAAAAGAGGAAAGAAAGAAAGAAAAAGAAAAAGAATGAAAAAGAAGTGGAATAAAGTTGTGAAAATACAAAGAAAATGGGATTTCCAAAAATCCATGGGAAGTGAATAATAGGATGACTTATGAGCACTAAAGAGAATGATGAAGGAATAGGAAAGGAAGTGTTGTGAGCACCACATTTCATGAGGTTGAAAGTCATTGAGCCTAAATGACCATACCTTTGCACTCAGCCCCATTACAAGCCTTGAAAAGACCTTTTTGATCTTAAGTGAGCTGAAACAAATGTTGATTGGAAAATACGAGCAAACCTATGGGTGAAAGTATGCATCGTGTTCATCTTTGTGAGTGTGAGCATTGCATTTGATTCTGAAGCTTTAAATTGCAAACCATTGTGTGTGAATATGGAATCATTCCTTGTGTGAGGGCATTTGAACAGTTTGGTTGAGCTTGAACTTGCATTTGAAGCAAGTATTGTGAGCATGAGATTGTTTGATATTGGTAAGTCACAACTTGAATCTTTGAATGCACATTTGATCTTTGCATAAGTAAATTGAGTCTTATTGTGTGCATTCATGATTGAGTCTTATTGTGTGCATTCATGATTGAGTCTTGTGTAGCACTGTTCGAGACACCCTTTTTGAATGGCAGAACTTGAGTTTGGTTGAGGACAAGCAAAAGCTTAAGTTGGGGGTGTTGATGAGTCCACAAATTGGATTCATTTAGGTCTATGTTTTGATAGAATTAGTGTCCTCAAATACATATTTTGTATCAATATCTGATGAAAACCCATAAGTTTCAGGTATTTGGAGTTTGAGGAAAAGCATGGACACTACTTAGCAAAAAGGAACAAAGGCAGCTGAAAGAACGAAGAAATGAAGATCTCAGAATCGCCGAACCCGTTCGGCGAGTTGCCAAACCCGTTCGGCGAGTCGCCAAAAGGTCTTATCCTCGCCTTTTGTTCTAGTGTGCTGAGCCCTGAATGAAAATATCAAATCGGTGGTGAAATGGAGTAGTCGGCGTGTCGCCGAGCAGTTCTGCGAAGCAGTACTATACCGCCCAATGATCCAGGACGCGAAGATGCTGAAGGCAAGAGCTGAAAGGTGATGAAGCAGCCCAAAGGGTGGATCACCGAGTGTATCGGCGATCCCAACTAACTGCGCCGAGTGATCCTTTGCAACACATCTTTTGACAACTATAAATAATAGTTGGAATTTTTATCTTTGTATGCAATTTCAGATACAACATTTTATTTTTCTAAGTTTCAAGTAGAGAGACCTTGTTCTTACCTTTTGAAGATTTGAAGACTTCCAATTCCAAAAAATTGGAAATGGGTGTTAAAGATTCTTCATCCTAGACTCGTTCAAAGTGAATATAAATTATACCCAGTTGATGTTACTTCGATTTGGTATCATTTTTTTCCTTTTTTCTATGTCTAGCTAAAACCCCAATTTTTAGGGTGTGATTTTGTGAATATGGGTTAAATTTCCTGTTGGGTATTGCTTATTGTTAGTCTATTTGTTCTTTAAATGTGATTTCTTCTAGTAGTTATGTTTCAACTTAATGGGATTGTAGTTGCAAATACAATTTCATCTTAGTGTTTTTGGCTTGCTCGAGAGAGATGTTTTAAAACTAAGACTACTAAATCGATAGCCGGTGGTTATTGGGTCGTCGTGGATTCAGCTCAAGAGAGTAAACCCAAGCCCTTTTCCCACACATTCAGCTCGAGAGAGTGAATGCGCTAAGGCGGAGGTAGTGCTTAAAAGGGGCAACTTGGTGTTCAAGAAAATCCGAGTTGATTCGGGTAAGTTGCACGAGAGAGACTTTACCCCCACTAAAGTCTAGTCTAGTTACAAATGTTCAGCAATTGACTATCAATAACATTTACCCAATTGTGTAGTTTATCCCATATTCCTATCACATCCCACGAATCCCATCTCCTTAAATTCACATCTTCTTATTTTTGCTTTTTTAATTGTTAATTAGTGAAAAAAAAAACCTTGATAATTGACACATTGTGTCACGCCTTTGATTTATTATGTTTTTTATCGTTAATGTCTTTTAGCTATGACTAGCATGAACTGATTTGCACTTGGCTGATAATTCTCGAAACCACTCCCTGTGGGAACGATCCCAACCCTTGGTTGGGTTATTATACTGACTAACGATCGTTGGCACTCGAACAAGAAGTAGTGTCCTGATATTAACTATCCAATAGGTGTGCCATTCAAGGCAGTTTGCTGATAACCCCAAGTGAAGATCATAGACGCCTATACATGCCGTGAATAACAAGACGGATCGTGACATAGTCAGTGAAGTTGAACCAGTGGCCAGAAGTCAAAGAAAGGAAATAGGATTGAACCAAGTGAAGACCACGGACACCCAAACAGACCGTCGTCTCTTTAACGGTCTGTGGTGTTGTCCGTGGTGCAATTTCCAGTGTGGTGGCATTGAAGATCCAGACTTTGGGAGTTCCAAGTGAAGACCACTGACACTTAGACGGACCGTGGTCTCTTTAGCGGTCCGTGGTGACGTCCGTGATGCATGTTCCAGTGTTCAAGCCTTGAAGACTAAAGGATGAGGAATGCCAAGGGAAGACCACGGAGGGCTTCACGGACAGTGAAGCTCTTGACGGGTCATGGAAGTGGCTGTGAAAGGGCCCGACAGTTCAGTTCTACTTCGAGTAGGACTCTTTTTAAAAAACACTTTTTTGAATTAATTAGGTCTTTTTTATTTTTTTATCTTATCTTTCATTGAACGACGAACGAGTTTACATTATTCATAGCTTTTGGATTTCAATTTTGGGGGATATTGAATTAAGTTTGAAGTTCAATTTTCCGGTTCTTGAAATATCAAAGTGGTGGTTGATTTGCTTATTCTCGTAAGTATTTTCTAACATGTTTTCTTTATATGTTTCTGAACATTTATGTGAAATTATGGGTAGGTAAACACCATAACTGGGGTTGTGAGATCCATGAGGAAATTCTAAGTGTGATTTCGTAAAATGAGTGAAAGGCAATTTATGGTTAAAAACTGTAGTTTAGTTTTCGTTATTTATATATTTTGATGAGTGCACACATTAGGTTAAGCCTGTATCCATCATTTGTTCGAGAGAAAAATGATAGTTAGGAAAAATCTGAACTAATCTAACTAAATGGAGTTAAAGTTCAAGTTTGAGAGAAAAGAATCTTAACATCATTGTAGGCGAGGGTATATCGTGTAACACTCTGGGACCGAGAGGACTTGAGTGAAGATTATCTCTGTAGACTGAGAAGTATCAGATATAGTTAACTCGCATGTAATTTGTAGATGTAAGTTGCCTGAAACTCAATTACGTAAGAACATTAGATGTAACATTATGGGGAACACAATCCTAGTTTCAGTTGATTATTGAAACAACTTCGAAACTGATATTTTGTTACTTGTTGAATTAGACTTTAGTTACAACTTTGGTTATTAAATCGTTAATGCTAAACCCAATTTTACTTTCCGCAATTGTTTATTAAGGAAATAATAACAACATTTGGGTAAAATGCGACAGTGAAATCATTTCTGTAAAGAACTTCTCTGTGGGATCGACCTCAACTCACGTTGAGTTCTATAAATTGACTTCGACCGCTTATATCTCTTAATTGAGGTGTAAGAGTTTGGACTTATCAGTGCCCTTCACGGCCCGTATGGGTCCTTGTGAAGGTTTCCCTAGCTCAATTCCTTTGCTCAAGGCTTGACACTTTACCCCATGCTTAGACTACTAGATTTCCGAGGTGTTACATTATCTCCTCCTTGGGAACATTCATCCTCGAATGGAAATCTAGACACCTCTTGAAAGAAAAGACTCAACACTAGCAGCCCATCATGCATGCAATCTCATAAAAATGCACAATTCAAGGAGGAAACATCGACTCCAAGCTTAACTTACTAAATGCACCATAAGAAAGGTAGGAACTAGACCTAGTAACCCAATATGTATGAAATTTCTAAATTTCTTATTTTCAAGGAAGAACTACTATCTCCAAGCTAAATGCATACTCAACACCATCTCATGGAGCCTATATGCAATCTATACTCAAAAGTATACATCCATGGAGGAAATATCAACTCCAAGCTAAAGTCATGTTCAACAATTATTTTCATGAAGTCTATAGGCACTCAATGCACAACAACATGAGGAAAATCAATCATGTAAACTCATTTTCTTTCAAAACACAAGTTTTTCATGAACATGCATAAAATAAGGAAATCATGGGAATATCTCAAACACGACACCAAGCAAAGATTAAATCATGAGGAACTCATTACCTCAAGTTAGAGTAGGAGTAGAAGGAAACATATGAGGATATCGGGACATTATATCAGCCTCAGCCTCCCAAGTATCACCCTTAACTAAATGATTCCTCCACCATACTTTCACTGAAGCAACTTCCTTGTTTCTCAACTTCTTAACTTGTCGGTCTAAAATTTCAACTGGAACTTACTCATAAGAAAAAATTTCATCAACTCCTAAACCTTCTAAGGGAACTATAGATGTCGGATCTCCAACACAATTTTCAAAATAGACACATGGAAAACCGGATGCACAAATGCCAAATCATTAGGAAAAGCTCATAAGCAACCTTATTAACACGTCTCAAAATTTGATATGGGCCTACATAACGAGGACTAAGCTTTTCTTTCTTCTCAAATCTGATTACCCCCTTCATGGGTGGGATTTTCAAGTAAACCCAATCATGAACATCAAACTCAAGATCTCTTCTTCTAACATTAGCATAAGACTTTTGTTGATTTTGGGCTATTCTCAACCTTTCTCTAATAAGTCAAACTTTTTCTATAGCCTCATGAACTATCTCGGGTCCTATCAAGGCAACTTAACCCACCTCAAACCATCCTATAGGATATTTACATCTCCTACCATAAAGAGCCTCAAATGGAGTAATACCAATACTTGAATGGTAACTATTATTATAAGCAAACTCATTTAGTGGCAAATGATCATCCCAATTTCCGTTGAAATTGATGACACATGCTCTCAACATATCTTCCAAAGTTTGGATCGTTCGCTCCACTTTCGCATCGGTTTACAAATGAAAAGATGTGCTAAGCTTAACTTAAGTGCCAATACCCTTTTGGAAAGACTTCCAAAATTAAGAAGTAAACTGAGTGCCTCTATCGGATATAATGGACAAGGGCACTCCTTGCAACCTTACCATTTCCCTCAAATACAACTTAGTATAATCTTCCGCCGATAAGATACTATGACGGAAATGAAATGGGCTGATTTCGTCATTCGGTCTACTATAACCCATATCGAATCATATTATTGCCGAGTTCGAGGAAACCCTACTATGAAGTCCATTTTCTAATCTTCCCACTTCCAATTAAGAATACTAATGTCTGGAGATAAACCTCCCAGTTTCTGATGCTCGACTTTCACTAGTTTTCAATTCGGACACTTAGCCAAAAATCTCGCAATATCCTTCTTCATCCCATTCCACCAATAGACCTCCCGCAAATCACAGTACGTGTAACACCCCATAGTTTAGTAGGTAAAATAGGGCTAAGTAGGAAGGAAACAAGCCTAGACAAAGGGGCAAGAGTCAAAGCAAAAAGTGTAAGGGCAAAGGCTGCCCAAGCTTCCCAAGGTACTGCCTACCTCCACGACAGTCGTGACGGATCGTGGTGGAAACCACAGCCCGTGGGGCCACCCGTGGTGGTGAGGCAGTAGCTCACCAAGGCTGCCTCAAGTTGGGATCACCTCACGAGCCACTTCACGACCAGTGGTGAAGACCACCCCCCGTGGGAAGGATCTTGGTGATGCCTTCAACTTTTAGAGGCCAAGTCAAGGTGGCCTAGCCATTGGTCCAAGGACCACGGGCAGGACCACGGTCAGTGGTGAGGACCACGGTTCGTGGAGCCTGCCGTGAAGCCTCGACAGTGGGCTGCCAAGTAGGGTCATTTTGGGACTTTCCAATTTAAGTTAGAATAAAGAGAGGTCATTTTCTTTAGGCCTAGTAAACCTGTATAAATGATTTTAAACCTCTAAACTCATCATTCGAGTCATTATTTCCCAAGACCCAAATTAAATCCCCAAAAGCTCTCCTCTCAAATATTTCTCTCTCTAGAAACTAGAAGAAAAAGAAGAAGAAGAAGAAGGAAGTTCAATCTAGGATCAAGGTCAAGGCTCAATTCCTCCATTGAAGCTTAGCATTGGATTTTTTTTTAAGGTGTGATAGATTTCATCCATGGACATCTTCCATCCATGGAGTTCCTTCAAAATTCAATTTCAAAAGAAAGATAGAAGTCCCTAATTGTTAGGGTTTTATTCAAAAGTCATGGGTTCCTTTCAAACTTTATTCTAATGGTTGAATTATGTTATTATAAGAATGACTTGATGATTTCCTATGGTGTTCCTGATGTATCCCCAAGAACCCATGTATTTCCCATATTTCTCAATTTTGATCTTATGATGTGGGTCTTTGTTGATGAAAGGTGAACTTGATGAATTGATGCATGAGGTGATAGAATCACATGAATTATAATTAAATCCATGTCTAATGATTGAATTCTAGATGTGTTGTTTGAAAGTAGGCTTTGAACCTTGAAAGAGTAAAGTATGAAATTATTCATGTTTTTATTAAATCTATGTAATGCTTTAAAGATGCTTTGAGAGTGAAGTGTCAATGATTATGCTATTGTTGTTGTGTTGATTGAAAGGCTATTCTCATGAAACATAATGAACATTATTCTGAAAGGTTTTCTCTTATGGTAATGGTTCGAAGGTTGAAAAGCTTTTTCTTACCTAATTGAATCTAATAGTAAAAGTGATCATGGATGGTGATAGTTGCTCACGCATGGTATTAAGAGTTATTCTAATGAACTAACTTGGATTGGTTGTCAAGGACATCATTCCACTAGACATGAGTAAAGTAATGAGTAATAACTATCTTTTGGGATTTATACTTAGCACCGAGTGGATAGTGAAATGAGATGGAGGCTCACACATAGTTGAGTCCGGGCTTCCAAAATGGGAATTCTCACATAGCGGAGTCCAATTTTCCCAAAGTATATCTCATGAGATGGAAGCCTTCACCTAGTGGAGTCCGAGTTTCTAGTAGCAATCTCCGTATCCCATAAACTACGTGCCCCCGTAGGATATTTAGCTAGTGGATCCACCTAAGCTAAAGAATTACCGGTTCTACCTTAGGCAAGTAGACCAACCCTTTTCAGTGTGGGAGACATCGGATTCTATGTCAAAGCTCACATAGGCTCATATTTGTTAAGGCTATTTCCCACAACAAGACTAATGATAAACTAAGACATGCTTAAAGAAGCATGTCATAGTGTTCAAGGACAACAAGATTAATGATGAACTAAGACATGCTTGAAGAAGTATCTCGTAGTGTTCAAAGTAATGATGAACTAAGATGTTCTTAAAGAAGTATCTCATAGTGTTCAAAGGCATTAAAAGATGAAAGGTTCTAAAGGATTATGCTAGCTTGCATTAGAGATGATGATTATGACTTATGTTTTCCAACTATTTGTACGATGATGTTTAATCTTGATAAATTGCATGTTTTGTAATGAAATGTCCCTTTTTAGCATGCTTAAAAGGTTTTCATGCATAGTTATCATACTTAGTGCATTTTTGTACTAATGCATACTTTTGCCTACATTTTTCCCAAGTGTAGGGTTCGGCACTAGAGGTTGTCATTCTTGTGGCTAGATCTTGGATTTGATTGTTTTCTCGAGCTTGGTGAGTCCTCATGGTTCGAGGATGGATTTTCATATGTTTAGTTTCTTTCATGTACTTTCCCTTTTGAACATGTTGTATGGGCTATGCCCTATTTCATTCAATATTGTAATAGATGGCTATGATGAGACAAAGTGTCTACACTTCTGCTTTCCTTTATGAAATTTTTTTTACACTTAAAATATGTTTACTCTTATTGTTCTAATTCTAATGTTATGAGGACTAAGTGGCTTGTATGAAGTCCTTCGGGGTTCTATACGCCATTTTACATCTAGGGGGTACCCTTGGGTCGTGACAAACTTGGTAATTAGAGCACAAGGTTTAGAATGATCGTAGTATGATGTCTCATAAACCACGTCTAGAAGAGTCTTGTTCATGAGTGTGAAGTGCGCCACATTTATGAATGAAACGCCACAAGATGATTAGGAAATTTAACTTCTTCATTACTCTAAGTCGTGCCATAGAGTTTTACTCTATAAGATCTCTCTTCTAATCCTTGCCCTATGTTCTTCTGGATATGAATAATAGAAGGGCTCATGCTAGGATGAACAAGAGAGACAATGTGTAACAAGGATCTCTTCCCAAGCTCCGATAGATCCTTTGGCTGATAATGTTACAAATGCGGAGTTTAGGTTGGCTTTTGAAATGTTGGCCCAAGACATAATGACACAATCTAATAGAGAGGTGGTAGCTCCCGTGAACCTATTTGTAGGTACGACCACTTTAAGAGTGAGGAATTTTATGAGGATGAACCCTCCAGAGTTTTATGGCTACAAAGTTAAGGAAGACCCTCAAGAGTTTGTCGATGAGGTCTATAAGGTACTTGCTATTATGGAGGTAACACCGGTAGAAAAGGCGGAGTTGGCGGCTTACCAATTGAAAGGTGTTGCTCAAGTGTGATACAATCAATGGAAAGAGGTAATGCCGGTATGAGCGGGTCCCGTATAGTGGAAAATGTTTAAATCGGCGTTTCTTGATAGGTTCTTTCCCCTAGAGTTGAGGGAAGCAAAGGTGAAAGAGTTCATCAACCTTCATCAAGGAAGTATGAGTGTGAAGGAGTATGCCCTAAAGTTCACTCAATTGTCTAAGTATGCTCCAACAATGGTTGCGGATTCTAGGGCTAAGATGAATAAGTTTTTGACGGGTATATCCGATATGGTGGTTAAAGAGTTTTGTACCGCCATGATCATTAGTGACATCGACTTATCTTGTATTATGGTCTATGCATAACAAATTGAGGAATCTAAACTCAAGAAAAAGTCTAGCGAGGTAAAAGGGGCTAGGACCGGTGATGGAAACTTCTCTAATGCAAGGTTCGAGGGACAAGGTCAACCTAGAATTCAACATAGGTCTTCCGGTCAAAGGTCCCCCAATACTTATAGGTATAACCAAGAGAGGGTGTCTAACCATAATCTTCAAGAAAGGAATGGTAGTGGATCTTTATTGCTTAAGCCTACTTGTACCAAGTGTGGAAGGAAGCATGATGGTAGGTTCCTAGCCGGCATGTATGATTGTTATGGTTGTGGAAAGAGTGGTCACAAGATGAGGGATTGCCCAATACTTAAGGCAAAGGGAAGAGAGGCCAATCGAGCTTCTCTTAGTGGTCTGAATTCCAATGCTCCCAAACAAAACCGCTTCTATGCTCTCCGGTCTAGGGATGACCAAGAGAGCTCTCCGGATATAGTCACCAGTATGTAGAATGTTTTTAATTGGATGGGTTGTGTTATTAGGTCCTGGTACTATTTTGTGTTATGACGCCATATGTGGCAATGAGGTTTGATGTTCTTCCGGATGTGTTGTTAGTACCTTTTTCTATCTCTACTCTTGTAAGTGTTCAATTGTGGTTAAGAGGACTATAGAAAGTGTCCCATTTCCCTATCCCATAGAGTTACTCTTGTTGACTTGGTAGATTTTGAGATTTTAGATTTTGACGTTGTCCTTGGTAGGGATTGGTTGCATTCTTGTTATGCCTCTATTGATTGTAGAACTCGAATGGTGAGATTTTAGTTCCCAAGTGAGCCTATCCTAGAGTGGAAGGGGAAAGTCTTATTTCTAGAGGTTAGTTGTTCCTTATATGAAGGTTAGGAGGATGATGGCTAAAGGTTGCTTTTATGACCTAGTTAAGGTGAGGGAAATAGACTTTTTAGTATTGACCAACTTCAAGGGGCTAGTTATTTCTCTAAGATTGATTTCGTTCGAGTATCACCAATTGAGGGTGAAAGGGGATGATATTCCAAAGACGTATTTTAGAACCCGGTATGGTCATCATGTGTTATTGGTAATGTTATTAGGTTGGCCGAGTAGGTGTTCAATTAGTGGACTCTACCAAGGGTGGTGTATGGTTTACAATGGGTCTGAATAAGTCTTATGTGGTAAATGTGAAAGCTATGCAAGGGCTTGATCCGATTTTGGTTGACTTGAAAGAAGTGATACTTAAGGAATTAGTAGAGGCTTCTAGGGGGTGATGGTGTGCATAGATAGCAAGGTCGTTTGAGTGTCCCTAATGTTCATGATAAGGGTTTTACTTGAGAATCTCACCAATGAAGTGTATAATGAGGTTTTCTAAGAAAGGAAAGATTAATCCCCATTTTATTGCACAAATGAGTTTTGAGACGTGTTGGTAAGGTTGCTTAGGAGTTAGACTTGCCTAGTGAGTTGGCATCGGTGCATCCGGTTTTCCATGTCTCTATATGCTTGAGAAGTGAGTTGAAGATCCGATATCCATAGTTTCCTTAGGAGGGTTGAGAGTAGATGAAAGCCTTTTCATGAGGAAGTTCTGTTTGAGAATTTAGTCCGGCAAGTTAAAAAGTTGAGAAATAAAGAAGTTGCTTCCGTAAAAGTATAGTGGAGGAGTCTCTTAGTTGAGGGTGCTACTTGGGAGGCCAAGGCAGATATGATGTCCCGATATCTTCATCCCTTTAATTCCTTTTACTCCTACTCTAGCTTGAGATAAAGAGTTCCTTTTGACTTGTTCTATATTTTGGAGTCATGTGTGTTTTATGTGTAACATGATCTCCTTAAGTTATGCATGTTCATGAAAGCTTATGTTTTTGAAAGAAGAAAATGAGTTATATGATTTATTTTCCTCATGTCGTTGTGCATTAAGTATGAGTTGCCTATATGCTTCATGAGATGTATTGTTGAACATGTTATAGTTATGAATTTTGAGAGTAAATTGCATATTGACTCCATGAATTGTGTTGAGCATGCTTTTGAGCTTGGAGAAGGTAATTCCTCCTTAGAGATGAGAAATTTGAATTTTCATGCATATTGGTTTGTTAGGAATAGTTCCTACTTTCCTTGAGGTGCATTGAGTATGTTTAGTTTGTAGTTGATGTTTCCTACTTCATTTTGTGCATTGTTATGATGTTGCATGCAAGATGGGCTGCTAGTCTTAAGTCTTGACTTCTGTCTAAAGCGCCATCGAGGACGAATTTTCCTAAGAGGGAGATAATGTAACACCCCGTAGTTTAGTAGGCCAACTAGGGATAAGTAGGAGGGAAACAAGCCTAGACAAGGGGACAAAAAGGGCAAGGGAAAAGGCAATGGACAAGGCTGCCCAAGCTTGCCAAGGCACTGCCCACCTCCACGTCAGCCTTGACGCTCCTGGTGGCCACCACGCTCTGTAGTGCCACCCGTGGTGGTGAGGCAGTAGCTCACCAAGGCTGCCTCAAGTTGGGATCACCTCACGAGCCACTTCACGGCCAGTGGTGAAGACCACCCCCCGTGGGAAGGATCGTGGTGATGCCTTCAACTTTTAGAGGCTAAGTCAAGGTGGCCTAGCCATTGGTCCAAGGACCACGGGCAGGACCACGTCCAGTGGTGAGGACCACGGTTCGTGGAGCCTGCCGTGAAACCTCTACAGTGGGCTGCCAAGTAGGGTCATTTTGGGACTTTCCAATTTAAGTTAGAATAAAGAGAGGTCATTTTCTTTAGGCCAAGTAAACTTGTATAAGTGATTTTAAACCTCTAAACTCATCATTCAAGTCATTATTTCCCAAGACCCAAATTAAATCCCCAAAAGCTCTCCTCTCAAATATTTCTCTCTCTAGAAACTAGAAGAAAAGAAGAAGAAGAAGAAGAAGGAAGTTCAATCTAGGATCAAGGTCAAGGCTCAATTCCTCCATTGAAGCTTAGCATTGGCTTTGTTTTTAAGGTGTGATAGATTTCATCCATGGACATCTTCCATCCATGGAGTTCCTTCAAAATTCAATTTCAAAAGAAAGAGAGAAGTCCCTAATTGTTAGGGTTTTATTCAAAACTCATGGGTTCCTTTCAAACTTTATTCTAATGGTTGAATTATGTTATTATAAGAATGACTTGATGATTTCCTATGGTGTTCCTGATGTATCCCCAAGAACTCATGTATTTCCCATATTTCTTAATTTTGATCTTATGATATGGGTCTTTGTTGATGAAAGGTGAACTTGATGAATTGATGCATGAGGTGATAGAATCACATGAATTATAATTAAATCCATGTCTAATGATTGAATTCTAGATGTATTGTTTGAAAGTAGGTTTTGAACCTTGAAAGAGTAAAGTATGAAATTATTCATGTTTTTATTAAATCTATGTAATGCTTTAAAGATGCTTTGAGAGTGAAGTGTCAATGATTATGCTATTGTGGTTATGTTGATTTAAAGGCTATTCTCATGAAACATAATGAACATTATTCTGAAAGGTTTTCTCTCATGGTAAGTGTTCTAAGGTTGAAAAGCTTTTTCTTACCTAATTGAATCTAAGAGTAAAAGTGATCATTGATGGCGATAGTTGCTCACGCATGGTATTATGAGGTATTCTAATGAACTAACTTGGATTCGTTGTCAAGAAGTATCTCATAGTGTTCAAAGTAATGATGAACTAAGATGTGCTTAAAGAAGTATCTCATAGTGTTCAAAGTCTTTAAAAGATGAAAGGTTCCAAAGGATGATGCTAGCTTGTATTGAAGAGTATGATTATGACTTATGTTTTCCAACTATTTCTATGATGATGTTTAAGCTTGATAAATTGCATGTTTTGAAATGAAATGTCCCTTTTAGCATGTTTTAAACGTTTTCATGCGTTGTTATCATATTTAGTGCATTTTTGTACTACCACATACTTTTACCTTCATTTTCCCCAAGTTTAGGGTTCGGCACTTGAGTTGATCATTCTTGTGGCTAGAGCTTGGATTTGATTGTTTTCCCGAGCTTGGTGAGTCCTCATGGTTCGAGGATGGATTTTCATATGTTTAGTTTCTTTCATGTACTTTCCTATTTTGAACATGTTGTATGGGCAAGGACCTATTTCAGTTAATATTGTAATAGATGGCTATGATGGGACAAAGCGTGTAGACTTCCGCTTTCCTTTATGAAAAACTTTTTAGACTTGTAATATGTTTTACTCTTGTTGTTCTATTTCTTATGTTACGAGGACTAAGTGGCTTGTATGGAGTCCTCTGGGGTTCTATGTATATACGTCATGTTATATATAGGGGGTACCCCTGGGTCGTGACAGTACATTTTGATGACTCCCGGGTGAATAGAATATCGAGAACTATGGGCTTCTAACAAGATTTGTTCCATCAAGTCATCGACATTCGGAACAGACAAACGACCTTGATATCTAAGTACACCATCTCCCCCTTGGGATGCCTCATCAGACTTTCTAAGTACCGCTTCTTTCAATTCTACTTAGGTCGGATCAAGACATTGGTTAGCTTTCACATAAGTCACAAAAGACGATTCTGAACCACTATAAATCGTAACACCACCGTTGGTAGAGTCAATTAACTGAACACCCAATCGGGCCAATCTATGTACATATCGTACCAATTCTTTCTTATCTTCTTCCACATGCGTAACACTTCCCATTGATAATTAGCTAAGGGCATCTGCTACTACAGTCGCTTTATCGGGATGATAGAGAACACTCATATCATAATCCTTAAGTAACTCACGCCACCTTCTTTGGCGAAGATTCAGATCCTTCTGATTAAAGACATATTATAGGCTCTTGTGGTCGGTGAACACATGTACATGCACACCGTACAAATAATGCCTCCAAATCTTTAAGGCAAAAACCACCGCCTCTAATTCAAGATCATGGGTAGGATAATTCTTCTCATGAACCTTAAGTTGCCTCGAAGCATAGACATATACTTTCCCATTTTGCATAAGCGCACATCCTAACCCAATTCGCGAGGCAGTACATTAAACAACAAAACCATCCGTCCCTTCCGATAAAGTCAAAACCAGGGCAGAAGTGAGTTTATCTTTCAATACTCAAAAAATCTTTTCACATAATTCAGACCATATGAACTTGGCCTTCTTTTGAGTCTAAGCTGTTAATGGAGAGGCAATAGCATCGATCCAACTACATACCAACGGAAAGCCATTACGGGTGGTCATCTAATAGTTGCATCGTTGCGCCTAAAGAAAACCCCTCAACAAATCTTCTGTAATAACCTGCCAAACCCAAGAAACTTCTAATACCCAAAGGATTTAGAGGTCTAGGCCAACTCTTGACCGCATCTGTCTTCTCAGGATCTACCTAAATACCCTTAATTGAAATAATATGGCCAAGAAAAGCTACGGACCTTAGCCAAAACTCACACTTGCTAAACTTAGCAAAGAGTTGTTGGTATTTGAGAATTTGCAACACAATCCTCAAATGATTGGTGTGATCATCCTCACTTCTCGAATAAATCAATATATCATCAATGAACACAATTACGAACATATCAAGGTATTGTCTAAACACTATATTCATTAAATCCATAAATGCTGCCGGAGCATTAGTCAAACCAAACGACATCACCAAAAACTCATAGTGACCATACCGGATTCTAAAAGACGTTTTCGGAATATCATTATCTTTCACCCTCAATTGGTGATGACCCAACCTAAGGTCAATCTTAGAGAAATTCGCTCCTTGGAGTTGGTCAAACAAATCATCTATTCTCGGAAGAGGATATTTATTATTAATGGTCACCTTGTTCAATTGCTGATTGTCAATACACATTCGGAGTGAACTATCTTTCTTCTTAACAAATAAAACTGGATCACCACATGGAGAGATACTCGGTCGGATGAAACCCTTATCCAACAAAACTTTCAATTGTTCCTTTAATTCCATAAGTTCACCGGAGCCATTCTATAAGGAGGAATAGAAATAGGCTGCGTATCTGGAAGAAGGTCAACACCAAATTCTATTTCCCTTTCTAGAGGAATACCGGGTAAATCATTTGGGAACATTTCCAGATACTCATTAACAACATGGACTGACTCAAGAGTAGAGGTTTCGGAATCCATATCCCTCACCCTAACTAGATGGTACATACAACCCTTAGAAATGATCCTCCTAGCTTTAAGACAAGAGATAAACTGACTCTTAGGCATATAATTCCCCCCCTTCCATTCTAGGATAGGTTCATTCAGAAACTGAAATTTGACTACACGGGTTCTACAATCAATATAAGAATAAAAAGAGTGCAACCAATTCATACCAAGAATAACATCAAAATCTAGCATGTCAAGCTCTACCAAATCAACAAGAGTAACTCTATGGGATAAGAAAATGGGACACTTTCTATAGACCATCTTAGCCACAGTAGAATCACCAACCGGAGTAAAGACAGAAAAAGGATCTAACAACACATCAGAGAGAACATGAAATTTCATAGCCACATATGGCGTCACAAAAGACAAGGTAGAACCGGGATCAAGTAAAGCATAAACATCAAGTTGAAATACTTTCAACATACTAGTAACCACATCGGGAAAATCCTCTTGCTCACCATGAGTTTGAAGTGCAAAAAACCTATTTTGCTTGGGAGCACTAGTACCCGAACTACTTGGACCAGATGAAGGATAGGGTTTAGCCCTACGACGACTATCTCCATCCTTATTAGCAACTTAAGGACAATTCCTTATCTTTTGATCCATCTTACCATAACCAAATCAAGCATTGGAACCCGCTAGACCTTTTCCCGCATGCTTTCTTCCACACTTACCACAATCCAACACTACAACCGCACTACCATCTCTTTGAGGCTTAGGGTTAAACTCCTTCTCTTTGTTGAACTTAGGAGAATTAGAGGAACCTTGGCCGGAAATCTTTTGTCGAAATCTAGGACGACCATGTCCATCAGACCTAGCATAAGAGAAATTACCATCATCGGTTCTAGACGTCGTGTTCTCCCTAGATCTTTCCTTAAGTTTGTCCTCTTCAATCTGTTGGGTATGAGTCATAAGATGAGCAATATCCATGTCATGGAAAAGCATACCCGTACGACACTCTTTCACTACCAAATTGGACACACCCGAAATGAACTTACTCATCCTTGCCTTAGAGTCGGCAACTATAGAAGGAGCATAATTCGACAATTGAGTAAAATTCAAAGCATATTCGTTCACACTCATGTTGCCTTGTTGAAGATTAATGAACTCAAGTACTTTTGCCTCTCTCATCTTAAGAGTAAAGAGCCTATCAAGAAAAGCGGACTTAAACCCTTCCCATTCTAGAGGACCCACATCTATCGGTCTTGCTTCCTTCCATTGGTTGATCCAAATTTGAGCGACCCCCTTAAGTTGATAAGCGGCCAATTCCACCTTTTCTGCTGGAGTCACTCCCATTATAGACAAAATCTTGTAAACCTCATCATTCAACTTTTGAGGATCTTCCTCAACCTTAGAACCATAGAATTCTGAAGGATTCATCCTAGTGAAGTCCCTCAATCTAGATGTCGTCGTTCCCACATTTGGGTTCACGGGATTCACTAGCTCTTTATTGTCTTGGGCCGTCGCGTCTTGATCCAACACTTGAATAGTAGTCCTAAACTCCGCATTAGTCAATTGCTCGGCCAAAGGGTCAACAAGAGCTTGAGAATCTTGAGGAGGAGCTCCTTGATCAATCTCTTCTCCCTCAGTCCTTCTATCAAAAGCCCTTTGAGTAGTCATTTATTGTAGACCATCGGGTAAGGATTAGGAGAGAGACCTTATAGAGTTAAACTCTATCTCAAAACTTAGAGTAATGAAGAAGTGAAGTCTGCTAAACATCGTGTAGCCTCTTATTCATAAATGTGGCCCGCTTCACACTCATGAACAAGAATCTACTAGACTTTGGTTTTGAGACATCCTATAACCATTCTAAACCGTGTGCTCTGATTACCAAGTTTGTCACGACCCAGGGGTTGTCACGACCCGAGAGTACCCCCTAGTCGTAACATGGCATATTCGACCCTGAAGGGGGTCTTGCCACATAGTCATTCATTGCATTCAATAATGAAAATAGTGCGGAATAAAAAAAAACTTATTCACATCCACACATTTAAAATTCATTAAAACAACTTTAAAAATACACAGCGGAAGTCTAAGTCTCACATGGCCATCTTAGACACAGTCACAAAACATAAGTAGGGACACGGCCCTTTACAATCAAAAGAAGTCTATTAAGTCTATTACATGAACAAAAGAACTTAAAAG
>JAJOOO010017231.1:0-35193 GCA_029582685.1 Solanum piurae | reverse complement strand
ATTTTATGTTGTTACTTTGAAGTGAGAACAACAAATTGATGTTCTTACCTTTTATTGTTAGACGGTTAGTTGTTACTTTGAAGTTTGAAGTGTGAAGTGAATAACAATTATTACGTTATCATATATTCTCTCTTTATTTTTGTTGACACCGAAAAACCGATTTAAAAACACCGAACTAAACCGAACCGAAGTAGAAAAAACCGAACCGATCTAGTTTGGTTTGAAATATGGTGCACACTTTTCTAAAACTGAATACCAAAGAACCGAACCGAAGAACCGAAGAACCGAACGCCCACTAGAGTGAAGTATTTATCTTTCTTTCTCAATTAACTAACAAGGAAAAAAAAAGAGATTTGTTTTATTTCTTGACGTATAAGTATGAGCTACTACCACTTTGTAATTGACAAGAAAAGAGTTAAAAACAAATATGATGCTGTGGAAAATATCAAAGTAATTGAGTCATTTAAAAGATAATTAAATATAAATAAGCATTAATTTTAGGAAAAATTGTATAAAATAGTAAATTATTAATTCAAATTAAATGTTATAACCACTATTTGATTTAATTGTAACCCATAGCAAACTATTGACATTTCGCCTCTCTCCCTGAATTTCTCGCTCACCACTCTCGTTTCTCGCTGGGCAGTCTCTCTTCACCTCTCTCACTTTATACAAACACAAATGTATAAAATGCATTTGTGTTTGTATAAAGTGAGAGAAAAATGTATATATACATATATTTTCGTTCCCATCTCTCCCCTCTCGCTCGCCACTCTCACTCGTCTCTCTCACTTTATACAAACACACATGTATAAATTGTGTTTGTGTTTGTATAAAGCGAGAGAAAATTGTATATACAAATACAAATACATATTATTTCGCTCTATACACTTATGGTTATACAAATACAGATCTTCCTCTGCCCAGTTTTCTTTTGTCTTTCTCTCTTTCTCACTTTATACAAACACATATTATACAATTGATTCTTTTGTATATATATACCAAAACAGATTATACAATTGTTTCTTTTGTATATGTATAGCGAAATATACATATTAATAGCCATAGCAAACATAAAGTTTGTTATGGAGCGCAATTATGCAAACTATAGTTATATTATACAAATATAATTTTATGTTTGCTATATGTGAAAGTTGCTCATAATTTTATAACATAATAATAAGCATTGATTTGTAATTAATTTAATAAAAACAAATGAAAAGTATCATGCATAACCAGTTAATTTACATAAAAATTGTTTTATATTGTTCGTGAATATATATATGCCAGCTAGTTTACAACAGAAATCTGTTAGTAATCTCTAAAAAGAACATTAATATTCAAAGTTGTAGCTAATAGACGCGTGAACCTTTCTTGCAAGAAACACAATTGGCCTTTGCTGTCCTGCTTTCTAAACCTAATGAATCCATATTTCTCATTTACTTATTTGTTTATTTACTTCCTCCGTCTCAAAATACTTATCATCCTTACTAAATATATATATAAGAATACCTGTTATTTTAGAAGTTCAATACATAATTGAATTATTCTCTTATTTCATGTTATACTTAGTAAAGATTCTTCAAGAGTACATATATCTCAATTAAGCACATAATAAGTAAATAAACTAAATAGTTATACATGCATCCCTCCTAATTAATATTTTCTTAAAAAAGTATATAAATTAAAAATACAAGCATTTGAGATGGAAGAAAGTGTCCGAGTGTCTCGACTATTTTATCATATATCGACTATTTACCGATAAAGATATGAAACGAAGAAAATCTATACACACCATAAAAAGAATCATTTAACAATTTTTGTCATCTAGTTTATATACTCATCATGTGGGATGATGTATGGCTCCTTTCCAACACCGACGTACAGCACCCCAATGTTTGGACGTACTGGGGCACGTTTCTTTATTTTTTAACACTCAATTATGTACCTTGCTTTCATATTTGAGTTCATATAACCACCCACACCAAGAAGGGAAAAAAAAAAAAAGGAAAAGAGGCTCCACAAAAAGGTAGCATCTTATGTGCGACTACAGTTCAAATATAATGTGGCCAATGGGTGCGTACTACGTGTAAGGCATGAAAAATTGTCGAACAACTTCGGCCAACAACATATATCAGGATTCAGGAAGGTCGAGATATTATTTTCGAAATTCTCAAACTCCTTTATTAAATTAGAAGAATGCATAAGTTGTACTATATTATTAGGTCACATTATTTGTCATAATTAATTTTAAGTGGTTTGTGTTGTTTTTAAAATTACAAATTACACATTTATAGAAGACTTATCAGTAGATATTCTTTATGTACCCATCAAGAAAATAATAAGAAGAAAATAGAAATTGGAGAATTCAACCACCCAACTTATAAAATGGAAAACTCTCACTCTTTTGCTGTGTGAAATGGAAATTAAATCAAGGAGTGTGAAAACAGACGGACGGATTTAGTACATTAAACATGTTTAATTAGAATCAACTCAATTTAATTACGTAATTAATTTCTAGTGTATCAGTCTCGAAAATGTTTTCTCATCGAGCTCTACTGAAAGCTAAGAGGTCCCAACCTTCAAAATGATCAAAGCGTTTACTTGAAACAAAGATTTTTTCCCACTCCCAATTAATGGAATATTCATATTATAAAATATGATATTTCCAATCTTCAAAATTCATTTTATTAAAATACTTTTTAATTTTTTCATGTGAAAACACTTTTTTTTTACTGATTCAATTAAAATATTTGTGAAAGTAGCACTGAAAATATATTTTTATTCATACCTTCTTGAATTATTATTTTTTAATTTCAAAAAGTTGAAATTATAGAAAAACTAGATATTTTTACTAACTTTTGGAGCATATATGTGCAAATTCTGCCGTCTCCTATTGTGATGGTCAAAATCAAATAACGCGCCATTGTTTAAAGTTTAAACGGAAACACAAAAAATTGGTCTTCTTTTGCGTTTCTAAAGGTGAGACATTGATGTAAGTTTTAATTTTCCCACATCTATTTTATATCACTCCCTCTGTTTTCATGTGACACTTTACGTTTTTCAAAAGTCAAATAGTTTAAGTTTAATTGGAAATTTGCGCATGAAATTTTCAATTTTTTTAAATAAAATTTATATATTTGTAAACTATATAAAAAAATACAATAAGTCACAATAATTGATAATCCAAAATATTTAAAAAATCTATGAAAAATTTACAGTAAAAAATAAACTTATTTGAATTTCGAAATCCGAAATTACCTCCTATCTTTTCCTTGTTGAAGAAGGATTGACGTAATGGATCACATAAAATAAGACAGAGAGTGTACTATTACCATCTAAACGATAAACATGGAAATAAAAGGGCAAATGTGTATCAAGTGTATGCAGTCAAGTCAAGTCTACTACTCGTAGTTGTTTTGTCATTCAGAGGTCTTTTTGGTTAACTTTGAATTTTGAGGATACATATAGCCAAATAACCTAAAGGCTTTCGACCACCAAATATAGTGCAATGGATATGTGGATGTGGTTGCTTTTTTCAGAATCAGATGTTTTGGATTCGAGTTTTCTGTATGGAAATTTTTTTGGTAGAGAGTGTTTTTCTCCGAATAGAATCCTATATTGCATAAATCTAAATATAATCAGGCTCCAATACAGATATGATCACCGAAGAAGAAAAAAACTGAAGGCCTTGGAATATTCCAGCAAAACTGCTATTTTCTGCAATTTTATATTTTTTCTAGATGTGAATGCAATTTGAGATTAGTGAAAAAGATACTCTTTACAACTCGATTTTTTAAATTGATCTATCACGTACTAATTTTTCTAAAATTACTATATGTTAGTAGGACCTAATACTTTGTTTAATCCTTATCTCAAGGCAATTCCATAGATGCTCCAAATTCATGTCTTTTTTAATATTTTGTTCACACGTATAAATTACCAATTCTAAAATTCTAATTAAGTTCACACTTTTTTTATATTATTTTTAATATAAGTTCACACAAGTTTTATATTTAATTCTAAAATTTATAGAGCCTGTTTAAATTATTGATCTTCTAAGTTCCGTTCAGTGATATTTTTATTACCGTTTGGTACTTAAATTAGAGCCTTCATTAATTCAATTTTACCTCGTGCAAGACTCATTATAAAGAAAAGATTTACTATTCAATTTTTTATTCTTATGATTTAAATCCAAAACATCTAATTAAATATAACATAATTCTAAAAATGTTATTGAAGAAGTACATCTTGGGGGGTCGGATACTTCCATAATAAATCCATAGAAGTTGTGTTTTTTTAAGAAGAGAGAAATGTATTTGGTTGTTGAAATCTATTTTAAAATGAAATCATTATTTGTACTGAAGAGAGATATTGTTTCGAATTATAGAAAAGTTTCCAAATCCTAACGATATATAACCCAATTGACACCATTAATTAGAATAAATCTTTATTATCTTTATGACCAGGGTTTTAATTTTATATCAACTAGAATGGTCATCTCATCACCAAATATAGAAGTTAATTAGTCACTCACTTGTATAGTTCAAGTCTGAAAGTTTCTTGATATGACTTGTACTTGCCAAATACACGTGGAAATTTGAACTTCTCCAAAAGACTAGGTCAATACTTGTGCCAAACATAATTTACTCTCAACTTCGATCATATAGGTGAGCAAGTAGGATTGGGACAGATATCGACTGATACTTCATGCCTTATTAGTCCACCGTTTTTAAAACTACCAGAATTAACGACTGATACATTTTATTTGTAGCTAAATAAAAATCTTTTTGCTAATTCTAGCAATGGATTTTTTTAAATATTATGTAAAAAGAAGTTCACGTCTAGTTTCAAGTTTTTTAAACATAGTTAAGACATTATAAATATTTTTAATTTAATCTGATGGTGACTTTTTTTATCATTAGAATATTCGATCATTCAATCTGACGAGAGCATAGATATATTCTTTAGCGTGTTAGAGGACTAGAGGACATTTGGGAAATGTTTGAGGATTTGACGATCAAACATGTAGGGGGGGGGGGTATCTATTGTATTATTTAATTTATTTTGTAGTTTAGTAGATAGTATTTCACTTTCTAATAATTAAAAAGTGGTTGTTAAACCACTTCAATCATCTTTATTTATATGGCAAACATTTCATCACATTATTACATCTCTTATCCACCTCTTGTCGATAGACTATAATTGAGCAATCGACATTTTTGTTTTCCTTAATTTATATAGAGTTATGTCTTTGTTTAAAAGATCTTAGTTAACTAATCAAGTACACAGAATATTTAGCTAGGCAAACAAATATCACCGACTCCCTCTTCCTCCTTTTAATATTTTTCAACTAAGTAATTCGAGGTAAATTTGTAAATATATTAGCATTAAACTCATTATACCTTTATAATAATAAGTTTGAAATTATATTTTAATAATAATATTATATGATATGACTGTTAACGTTTTTGTTTCTGTTTTTAATTAATCCCTCTGATGGACGGCGAGGCATTTTCTAACAATATTGTACTCTGCAAAATGCTTATCTATATGATGTCTTAAACTTTAGTTTATTTTAATCACCATGAGTTTCTTCTTGATTCTGATGGATTATATGTGGTATACTGGTGTCCTTAGAAAATAAAATTCATCTTAAGTTGGTGACTAAACTAATCCCTTATTTATTATATGTTTTTGAATTGAACATTTCTATAAAAAAATCTATTTCTTTTATATTAAGAAAATAGCTAAAAACAATTTGTATCGTTAAGGTGATATTATTTTAATTTGATACAATTTTTTTGTGCTATAGCAATAGTTAACATATGATAGGGGAAATACTTTTTTTCATGTCGGTGATATAGTTAAAAAAAATTATTAACTTTAAATTCTTGAATTTCTAAAGTAATACAGTAATTATTTTAAACTATATAAAGCGATAATTAAAAAGAGGATGAAGGGAGTAACTTAAGTTCATTTTCTTTCCTTACCATTGTAGTATGATTTAAATTTAAAATGCTAAATATATATATGAATGATTGTTTGAATCACGTGAATGAAAACTGAGGTCAAAAATAGTTTGGGATGTATAGAAAAAAATTAGTATCATGGAGTGAGAATGCAATGGGAAAATGTTTTTTTAATTTCTATCAAACTAATTAGGCTTATGTCATTTTACTGGTTGTCAATTGATTAGGCTTATGCTCAACCTTTCGAATGTTGACAAATTAATGCTTTGTACGTATTGATATATTTGGAGCACATCTTTTGCGAGCTAAATTACTCTAAAATTTGAATTAATATCACGCGATTTCTTATATGTATTTATTTTTTATCCAAACTTAATAATTACACATTTAAAATTAAACAATATCTAAGGCCAAATTAAAAATTATATATATATGATTTATACCACGTTTTTTTTTGTGTCAGCTTGTCTTTTCTAGTAGTTTTGATACCAAATTTCTGCACGTGCGTATGAGATACGTACCTGAGGAGGGGAAGGGACTGGTAATTCAACAGAAAACACCAAAAACCTCATTTATATTTTCTTTTGTTCAACGGGTAATGTAATTCCATTTTTTTTTTAAAGTGAGAGAAAAAAATCTCAGAGAGACCATTATTTTATTTTATTAGAGAGAAAATGTTAGATATAGAAAATCAAAAGAAAGAAATTGTAAATATTCAATTTTCTCCCTCCATTCTTCCAAACTGAAAAATAAGAAATAAGAGGGCTTATGGTTTTCTTAAAAAAATAAAAATAAAAAATGAAAAGGTTTGTTTTTGACCATTACCATGGTCCATCACCTCCCCTCTCCTTCTTCCTTTGTTCCTCCTCATATCTCCTTTAAAATTTCATTTTCCACCATTTAATTTGCCTCCTTCTCTTTTCTTTTCTTTCCTCCCTATATTATCCATATTCAGGATTATTTGTTTTTTTTTTTTCAAACGTCTGAAAATTTTCAACTTTGAGGATTTTAATCACATATCAAAATGGGCAATATATGTTTTTCTAGCTCAAAAGTTAGTGGTTCTAACAGCAACACCCCTTCCACCACCACCACCACCGTGAATGGCCACCGTAATCGGCGGAGCTCAGCAAACCCGGTTTCTGCAACAACAAATACATCAAGAAAACAAGAGGGGTCTCATTACAATCGACAGAAAGGTAAGGATAACGGTGGGGTAAAGCAACAAACGAAAAATTCTCAGAAAAATGTTAAGCATAATACCAGGAGGCAAAGTGGGGTTATTCCATGTGGGAAAAGAACGGATTTTGGGTATGATAAAGATTTTGATAAGAAGTTTACAATTGGGAAGTTGTTGGGTCATGGACAATTTGGATACACATATGTTGCCACAGACAAGTCTAATGGAAATCGTGTGGCTGTCAAGAGAATTGAAAAGAAAAAGGTTCTCTTTTTCCCCATCTTTTTTCCCCTTTCCCCATCCCCTGCTATATCAACTTCTTATGGAGTTATGTAGTGCACCAAATTTGGAATCAGGGTAGTGAAAATTTCTGTTCAATCCTAATTATAGGTTCAAGTATCTCTTCTGAATTATTTTTAAATGTCTTGATTGACTTCGGTTGACTCAGAAGAATATCCATAAACTACTGAATTGCTTCGCATGCTTTATCCTTTTTGTTTTTAGTTCATGTCTCTGTTTATTTGGTTCAATCAGTGTATTTGTATAGCTTTTGTGGTTACAAAATACTAACTTCTGCTAATTTTGAAGTACCAATTTAAGTTGTAGTTAATTTTTAATGGATTGCTAACCGGTGAAACTGCGCTTTTTAAGAGACCATCGTCGAGGCACCCCGGTCTGAACATGCCAGGTTGGTTGACAAACCCAATGGCAAAGCCAGGGGGGGAGGGGGCAGCCGGAAAGCATAGTTCCTGAGGTTCTAGAAAATAATAAACAGGAGCGTGGGTACGTACAAACTTGACGGATGGGATAAGTAAATATCTCGAAAACTATAGGTTTATGGAAGCTGTTTGGTTAATAATGATGGTTGTGGTTCTAAGCATTGACATATAGAGAGAAACACCTAAGCACTGGACCTTAGTTTTCTGTGATTAGTGCTGCTTGTTGTTATTATGTACAGTTAAATGGAAAATGGCTTCCCTGACCTGGTTTAGACTATAGAGAGAGCTGGTTTTTAGTCAATTGGCACTGGAAACTTCTTTGCGCGGACTCTTCACTTTCGATGCCGCACCCGTGTTGGATTCTCCAAAAATACACTACTTTTGGAGAATTTAACACGCACCCATTGACATTTGAAGAGCCCGAGCAACATAGCTTATCTGTGACTTACTGCACAAGTGTCCTAATCTTTTGTGCCATACATTCACTTCTTCTTCTGATAACTACTTTGCTTCTTTTCCTTTTCCTTCTGCCAAACAGGACTGAAATTGCACCTGACCCTGTGTAAGATTCTTCAACAACAAATACAACCCAGCCTCTTCCTTACCAATCTTCCTCACCTTGCCAGTGTAGAGTTCCTGAAACACACAGAAATGTGGAAAGAAAGTGACTGAGCATCCTAACTCCTTTGTCATCTGACTGACTGACAAACTATTTGAACTCTGGAATGTGAAATACATTTGTGATTACACTTCTTGGGGAAATTGAACAAGATCCAGTGTGAGTTACATAGGCTACTTCACCATTAGGCAAGCTTACAGGTTTTGGATCCTTGACATTCACTATAGACTCCTTAGTTAACATACCAATATTAAAGCTCATATGGTTGGTGGCACCTGTGTCTATAATCCATATCTCACTATGTTCAGAAACTAATAGAGCTTTACCTGCTGAATTAGCCTGAACTCCATGAGCTGCACTCCCTGATATGTTTCCACAATCTTGATTCTGGTTAAGCATCTTCAGAATTTGACTGTATTGGTCTTTGGTGAAAGTACAGCCTTGCAGATGATTCTCACTTTCACCCACTGCACTAGTGTTAGCTTGTGATCTTTGACCCTTATCATTAGTGGTACTCCCATAGTTGAATAAAGGATCATTTGACATCCCATCATATGCATCTTTTCTTGTAGTATTAAATTCACTTCCAGTCATGTAAGCATTATGACCTGCTCCATTAGTCACTTTTCTCTTCGACTTAAAATCAGGAGGGTATCCTATCAACTTGTAGCATTGTTCTTTAGAATGCCCTTTGCATCTGTAGAATTCCAACCCCAAGTTCTTCTTGAACCTGTTATATCCTTGGCTGTTAGACTGACCTCCAGTTCTTGAATACATTGCTAAGGGATCAACCTCAGTAGAACAGATGGAGTTCAGTCCTATATTAACACCATCAATTTCTGACACTCATCATTCATCACCATAGCATATGCCTGATTGACTCCAGGAACTGGATTCATCAACAAAATTTGACTTCTTGCCTGTCCAAACGACTCATTCAATCCCATTAGGAATTGATAGAGCTTTTGTCTATTTAGATGTTCAATAAAACCTCTCGACCTCTCACAGTCACATCCAGGAGATGGCATCAAAGTTTCATACTCATCCCACAATCCTTTAAGCTTTGTAAATAGACAGACACAGAATCTGTACCTTGTTGAAGTGTAGCAATCTCTTTATGCAAACTAAAAGTTCTTGACCCATCCAGCCGTTTGAATATTTCTTTCAAGTCGCTCCAGACCCCTTGGGCAGATGTTGCAAATGCCACTCCTGCTAACAAACTTTTGGACACAGAATTTAGAAGCCAAGAGAGAACTATCGCATTTACTCTTTCCCACTGACCTCCTAACTCTGCACCCACATCATTCTTTCTACAGGTTCCATCCACCAGTCCAATTTTGTTTCTTCCAAGCAATGCCAAACGAATGGATCGACTCCACACAGCATAGTTTTCGATCCCAAGGAGTTGAAAAGAGATGAGGTTAACCCCACTAACATCAGCAGGACTTAAAGTACAGAGGATGATTATAATCCACTACTTGATTTGTAGGCATCATCGGTGTGGTATTTCCATGACTAGGAACTCCACCATTACTGATCTCAGTATCTTGGCCACCATTGTTTGCCATTGATCTTGCTATTTTTCTTGATTTGTATCGCGGAAGCTTGATGATTCTTCCAGACTCTGATCTTCAGAAATCTGATGAATTTTCCAGACTCTGATCTTCAGAAATCTGACCTTATGCACCTGATCTACTCAGACTTTGATCAAGACTCTGATACCATGAAGGTTTACAGAGTTGTTTGTAGAGAAAAACAGAAGATTAATCTTTTAGAGATTTGAGAGGAAAAAGTTGTTTTCCATTAAGCTGTATCACAACTATTTATACATGTACTTCTCATTCTATTCTTAGCTCTAGAATGTAACTAACTATCTAACAACTTTATAACAAATTAACTAACTCCTAACTGTAAACTTGAAGAGTAATTACAGACTCTTATTTCTGTCAACACTTACCTTGAACTTCTTGATCTTCCAGTTTATTACAACTATAGCATAACTCTAGTGAATCGTTGCAGATGGTTGTTCCAATTGCAGTTGAGGATGTAAAACGAGAAGTCAAGATATTGAAGGCCTTAGCCGGTCACGAGAATGTAGTTGAGTTCTATAATGCATTTGAGGATGATGACTATGTTTACATAGTAATGGAGTAAGTTTCGTTATTAAGAGCTCTGTTTGGATTCGTCAGGTCCTAGTTCTTTCCTTAACAATCGATTATGCTATCTAATGGAAAGTTGATGGATTACAAATTTGTTTTCCTGTAGGTTATGCGAGGGCGGAGAACTGTTGGACCGCATTTTGGCCAAGTAAGTGGTATAAACCAGGTTTACTTAATCTCGTGATCTGTGGTGCTTGCTCTATAATTTATTTCTTGTTAAGAAGAATACTTATATAGGTTATCGATGATTTCCTTTGATCAGAAAGGACAGCCGTTATACCGAGAAAGATGCAGCAATAGTTGTAGGTCAGATGCTAAAAGTTGCCGCTCAGTGTCATTTACATGGTTTGGTGCATCGTGATATGAAACCTGAGGTTTGCAAGAAGTTATGTACTTCCTTTGGTTTATTAATGCTGCTTCATGTTGCTTCTCTTACGCACATTTCTTTCTTGTAGAATTTTCTCTTTAAATCTCCAAAGGAGGACTCACCACTAAAGGCCACAGATTTTGGTCTTTCAGACTTCATAAGACCAGGTGATTGGATGTCCACAAATCTACTCAATGACATATTTTAGTTTAAACTCATTTTCCTTATTTGAAAAAGATCTTTTTGCTATGGTGTATGAACTTCAGTTCTTCATAAATCTGTTAAAGCCGTCAAAGATGTTTTTGGTTCTTCCTCAGATAGCAAAAACTTATAACTGTAAATTAATAAATGCAGGGAAGAAATTCCAAGATATAGTAGGAAGTGCATATTACGTAGCCCCAGAGGTATTAAAGCGTAAATCTGGACCTGAATCAGATGTGTGGAGCATTGGTGTAATTACATTCATTTTGCTTTGTGGTCGTCGGCCCTTCTGGGATAAAACAGAGGATGGCATTTTCAAGGAGGTGAGCTGCTAATATTTATTTTTATAGCTCTGCAGCTGGGCAACATTTTAAATTGTGATTTTTTTCTTGGAAACTTGTGGAAATGCATTATGATCTTTAAGCTCTACTAGGAAATAAACTTTGTATTCTGTCAAAGTGGCATGTTTACCATTATTGACTTTGCTTAATACATTTTTAAAAATTGCATAATTCTCTGTCTGATTGGCCAATTTTACATTTGAGATTTCAGAATTCTACTCCAAATATGGTACTGGTCATGAATCTCCTGTATAGTTTTGCTTTATTATTCTTAGTTCTTGATTAGCTTAGTCTGCATTCCATAGTCTGTATTAAAATTCCTTGAACCTGAATTTTTCTTGTTCTCTTTTGAGTTCATTGAAGCTACTGCTATATCTTTGAATAAGGATTGTCTTGGTTGGTGTTTATTTAAATAAAATCTTATTCAAATGTGTTATTTTATTTCTTTGAGAAGTGTAACTTGTTCATTGTCATGTTTGGTAAAGTCTTTGTGCTTTTAGCTGATTTAGTATTGTTTCTAACTCCGCTTCTACTATGCTAAGGTCCTACGAAACAAACCTGATTTTCGTCGCAAGCCATGGCCAACTATAAGCAACAGTGCTAAAGATTTTGTTAAGAAATTATTGGTGAAAGATCCTCGTGCTAGACTTACTGCTGCCCAGGCCCTATGTAAGTAAATGTATTCTGATTTAGTACAATCTTTTTAAGTGATGTGTAGGTTTTACAATTACCAAGCATGATTATCGGAGAAGTAACTCAAGGTCCAAAAGATTCATACACTGAATTTGTCAATTTTGAGTCAGCCACTTCATTAGCAACGTTTGGTGTTGGATGTCCATTTTATCAGTTCTTGCTAAATAGCTTTCATGTTTCTGTTAAATTTCATATAATTATATTGAATAATTTTCATATAATTATTTCATTGTTTTCACTTAATTAGATGTTACTGGTATTCTCATCACCTTTGAATTGTTGATGCAATAAATGGTAGTTTTTTCAAACTGATATATACGAACATTTCAGCACATCCATGGGTCCGTGAAGGAGGTGATGCTTCTGAGATTCCACTAGACATTTCTGTCTTGTCCAACATGCGACAGTTTGTCAAATACAGTCGATTAAAACAATTTGCATTACGGGTAACTTCATAGCTTTCTTACTTTCATAGACTTATCTGATGCCAAGTCAAAATAAAAAGTAGAGAACATTAACTTCATGCAATTTCGTTGTCCGGCAGGCATTGGCTAGCACACTTGATGAGGAGGAGCTGGCAGATGTCCGGGACCAGTTTTCTGCAATTGATGTGGATAAAAATGGTGTTATTAGCCTTGAAGAAATGAGACAGGTATTTCCCTTATTTCATGGTCTAGTTAGTTTCTTCCTGTACAGTTTCTCTAAGTTTCTGGCTAACATCGCGAGCACTTATATTCCTGTCTGTGCAACAAAGCATTGTGTAATATAGTGTTATTTTTGTCAACTATATTCTCGCCTATGACATCCAATTCTAATGCAGGCACTTGCCAAGGATCTCCCCTGGAAGATGAAAGAATCACGGGTTCTTGAGATTCTTCAAGCGGTAAGCTAATATATCTAGGAATGAAGTATATCACTATAATATGGCATGTAAGATTAAGTTATTACTATGAAATACCTTCTATGGCGTCAAGCTGGAACGTGTTTGCAACCAATGTAGTCCCTACTCGTCTGAAAGGGAATAGGGAAAGAAAAGGACAAACGCACCAAAGAGCGATCCTCAAAAAGGAAAAAAAGAAGATAAAAGGAATGTGATGTCACATAGTAGTTCTGGCTTATGAATCCATGTGATAATCTGAGGATTTTTCTCAACAATTGTCAATGCTCTTTTTCTGCCTATGTATACTGCATTTCCTACAGTTCAAAATCCTGAAGCATTTTGGTCATTGATTTTTCAGATTGATAGTAACACAGACGGGCTTGTTGATTTCCCGGAGTTTGTTGCAGCGACTCTACATGTCCATCAGTTAGAGGAGCATAATTTGTTAAAATGGCAGCAAAGATCGCAAACTGCTTTTGAGAAATTTGACGTTGATAGAGATGGATTTATAACTCCTGAAGAACTTAGAATGGTTAGTATGTCGTATTTTCTTCTTCAAGTGATCAACACTGTTGTATATATATATAAATGCTACCCTTGTAGAAACTTTAACCCTGTCCTGTTCTGCAACTCTGCAAAGATAAAACAAAATAGCGAGAACAAAAGAAATACTAAGAGTTGAAACTGTGGATTGTTGCTAAAAATACTCATATATGGCTTTTACTTGTATACAGCATACCGGCTTAAAAGGCTCCATAGACCCACTGCTAGAAGAAGCAGATATCGACAAAGATGGAAAGATAAGCTTGTCAGAATTCCGCAGGCTTCTAAGAACTGCAAGTATAAGTTCACGAATGGTGACTAGTCCTACGGTCAGAGGCTCTCGGAAAATCTAGTCAGAGTGTTTAAGAGATGAGAAAATTTTGTTGGAAAACCACGTTCATTTACCATGTTCTCATGTGCTGCAATTCTGTATATGGAAGTCGCTAAAATGAATGCGATTAGAGACACCAGCGGCCCTCCGGCTCCTGCAGAGTTTGCCAGAAAAGCATTTGGCATGAAGTTGCTTTCTCCTAAACAACTATCAGCAATTAATGTTTATAATCTGGTCGTTTTAAATGTACATTCTTTGTGAGTTTTTCTGGGGTTCCCTTTGAGTATGTATGTAATACAACGTCACTATAAGATTATATGATCAATGATAAAAATATACATGTATCACTAGGACTAAATGTTATAGGTCAGTTGGTATCTATCACCTTTTTTTATAAGTGTGTCAATGTTTTTCAATCAGCTTGTCATTATGTAAAAAAAATGATCTTGTCAAGAATCAATATCTCAATATATATGTATTATTTTAATTTTCGATATATTATTGACTTATCGATAGCTTATAGTGGATGTGTGTAATTCTTTGGCTTATAACCAAATTAGATGTTGTATAAACAAGTAATAAAAAAATTTGGCCCATGCAGGTCTCGAACCTGCGACCTTCGCGTTATTTGTTATTGTGTACGACGTGATTATTACTTATTTTATTAAGTTTTCATCAAATAAGCATGGAAGTTAACAAAAAAACAATTCATATTCACCATATCCTGGCCTCCAGTAAAAAATGACCTATTGTTTTCCTAAAACGATCCCACGACAACTATTTTCGAAATATCTAATTCAATAAACTATTATTCTGATCAACACTAGTTGTTCTTCGAGGCTCGCCCAAAATTTATATAAATTATCGAACACTTGATCTTCAAGCAAATCAAAGTGGATCATTATTTATATTTACATTAAGTATATGAGATAGATAGTGAGGATATTAAGAGCTAATGGCGCACCTCTGTGATATTTATTGAAGGATTCAACTTTATACGAATACAAACATCCGTTCAACTCATTTCCATGTTAAAATATTTGTCACGTTTCACTTTTGATTTGATTAATTTAAAATTAAAATTTTGATATTCAAAAACTATATTAAAAGTACTACAAATTACATTTTTCTTCTATCAATACGATGAAAAATATATATCTTAAAATATTAGTCAAATTTATATGATTTGATTCTCAAAAGGAAAAATATACCCTCGAACTATTGTAAATGGTATGCAGATACCTTCCGTCATACTTTTGGGACATTGATATCACTACCGTCCAAAAACTAGAGTATTTTGAAAAGGAAAAAGTATATTCTTACACTGACTTGTAATTGATTCTTAAATAATTTGGAACATAACATGTTAGAATAGATTGATATTATTTTAAAGGGAATTGTACACAAATTTCATAGTGTTAAGACCTAATTACATCATATTCCTTCTATTTTCCAAATTATAAAAATCTCTTAAATTTGTGGAATCTGAATCATCACTCAATATCCTGATACATTGCGTATGTCCTGATACATTGTGTATATAATGATGTATTCGACTGATATATCATGTAAAGTGATGTATTAAGTCCTGATACATCGCTTATAGTTATGTATCTTACTGATACATTGTGTAGCGTGATGTATTCGAGAATAGAATAAAATAGGAATTTTAGTAATTTTTTAAAATTATAGGAAATATGAGAGAATATGGTAAAATAAGTTATGTATTTAGATGCTATTTGTTTGAACAGGGAATATTTTTCAATAAGAATTTAAATCAAATATTGAAAAAAAATGGAGTAATAAAAAAGAAGTAGATACTTACGATAGATGTAGGGCCAAATTAGAGAAATACAAGTCTAGTATGTCAGGCTGAAAGCTCTAGAAGAAAACAATAAGTAGGAAGTAATTTGACTAAATTATTTTTATTTATTATTAGTAAATTAATTTAAGATATAAGTATTTTTATTTTTTTTGCATTACATTGATATTCCTCCATATTTATAACCAAATCAAAGTGTAAAAGATGAAAATAAATTTAATTAATTACATCTTAATTTCTTTTAATAACAAATAGAATTTTCTAACAAATATTATGAATAATCTTTTTTTTTATTAAGAATGACAAATATTTAGGAACAGAACGAATATTTGTGGGAAGAAAACACAAAAGAGGAAGCTAAAAGTGTGTTAAATTTAAGCTAGCGTTTGGCCATAGATTTCTAAATATTTTTGGCAAATATTATTTGGGTGAAATTTTGGGTGAAATTTCACCATGTGTTTGACCATAGTATTTGAAAAACATATTCCACTTTTTTAGAAAAATATGATTTATACCCATAACTTTCAAAAACTATCAAAACTAACCATAAGTTTGTATTACAAGTCAATTGGATCTTCGTTGCAACAAATAACAAGTAGTGTCCATGACACTGGAGCAATGTGGTAGTTTGGAGTAAGTGCAACAAGCATCATTCCATACATCGTGAAGTAGACAAAACACATGACTTTGTTACCTTGAGCCGATTGTTCATCATTTTCATCAACAACCATATCATCACTTTCATATTCATTGAATATTTCATCACTACTTTGATGTTCACGTAAAAAATTATATAATACAACGCAAGTAACTACTATAGAGGGTGTTTTTGTAAAAGATAAAAGTTTGGTGTAAAATTTTAATTTTTAAAAGATTTCAAATAATGAGATTTGATCCAAATACTAGAAAAATTAGTATTTGGTAATCTGGGATATTTGCCAAAAATATTTGCTAAATAATGACAAATTGTATGGATAATTATTATTTGCTAAATTTTTCTCCAAATATTACTTGGGAAATCTATGGCCAAATGGGTGTGAGATGTTCGTTATCAAATGACTCTTGGGATTTTATAAAGCATATTATTGGAGCTGGTATTAATTTTGTTATGGGCCGGTGATTTATTATTTATGCTTTCACCGTAACTATTGGGTTATAGTTCTTGCAAACTGTGTTACTTTTTATTTTTTTATTTTTGGGTGTTCCTATGTGTCCCCATGGATTCTAGAACCTTTTGTCCTTAAGCTGATTTGACATATTTTCTGGAAACATTGAATATTCTTTTTTTCCCCTCTTAATATGTGGTTTCTGAGTCATTTGATTAGTACTTATTATTTAAATTATATTATAGTATATATAAATGTCACTGAAGAAAAAGTCTTGGGCTGGTGAATCAGCGGACAGTAATAACTGTCCATCATGCTTTTGGAATATATTAAAATGATGATGTTATAATCAATAAGCTAATTTCTAAGTCTGTGGGCGTTTCGAGCATATATATTCATTTATATATGGATCACTGATGCAAATATTGGTGTCCCACTTACACAAATATCCAAAACTGATTTTTAATCCTCAGCTCCTTATTAAATACTTATGACTTTATATTACAGAATATACTAGTGTATTTTTTTATTTATCAAACATAACAAGTATATTACATTTTGTATCGTCATATCTATAGAGAAAAAAAAAGGTACAAACACTTTCTCCTTCTCCTTCTTCCTAATTATTTTCCATTGAAATATAAAAAATCTGATGATTTTGATTTAAAGAGACTGATTGTTGAATTCTTCAACTCAATTTATTTATGTTTTTGATGAACTTTTGAAGCTTGTCGTCCCATTATTCTTGCTCTACTTTAGTTGCCTACTCTGATATATATATTGAAGTGTGCGATCATGTCATCCAAAAATTCTAAATATTAGAGGGACATATTTTTTTTTAAAAAAATATGACATCTTTGTTGGAAACGCAAAGTATGTCACATGTGTGTTATGGGCAAGGCTGTAAGGTACAACAATGTATTCATAAGTGGGGGTCTGGAAAGATGGAGGGTACATACCTCTAACTTTATCCTTTTAGTATCTTGTAAAGTACTTGATAGAGATTAGGAGACACTTATTGGTAAAGTGAATTTTGATAATGTCATGTTATGAATATAAATTTAATAACTTTGTAATTGTCTATGGTTATTAGAACATAAATCAAAATATGAAAGAGAAGAGAATTAATGAGACACCATAATAGAGAAACAATATGAAGTGGGGTCAAATTAAGGAAACCAAGTTTAGCATAGAATATAATAGCAGGATATATAGAAGAAAACGATCCCTCATTAGTAATTCAAGAAACACCAAACTCTTTATTGTGTGACTCTTGGGACCTCGTAAAGCACATTACTATACCTTGGTTATTAACTTATCATTATTTTATGTTTTTAATCTGCAATGTTTATTGGTTTATCGAACAAAAAGATATAATCGTAACATAAAGTCATTTAAAGCTTATAGAGTGACATTGAATTAACAATTAACTAATATCGGTAAGACATTATTACTTTTAATTATGTCCATATTTTTTACCGCTAAAAGCTATTTTTATCGCAGTGGGACATGAATATGAGTAATAAATGAAAGGCAAGAAAAAAGTATTTCAAGTTGAACTTAATAAATGACATTAGGAAGTTCAAATTGCGTTTGGGTATATACTCCCCTTAAAATTAATTTTAATACTTTGTGAGTGGGATTAAAAATTATAACTCTCCATCCAAGTTGATCGATAGCTTGCAAAAAAATCCTTTAAATATTACAAAAATGGTCTATTCAATTTCATTGGATGTTGCATCATCAATTAGCTAATAGTTGCAAGCATAGTATGACTTTTAATTCTTCTTTTTTGGTGCTTGCATGTGTTGTCCATATCTAGAACCATTTTTTTCCATAAGCTGATTTTGACAGGTTTTCTGGAAACAAATGGTGATCACAAAATAATGCATGCATAAATAATTGATAGTTTCAAATTTTGTTCTTTATTTTTTTAATTTTGTGGTATAATTTATCTTGTTTGATTTTTTCAAAGATGTTTTATAATTGATTGATAGAACTCTTTGCTATGAATTAGCAGACACTAGACAACAATAAGAGTTCACTATGGTTTGATAGAGATATGGATCACTCTTATCTTTAAACATAATTTTCTTAAGTGGCGTACCGTTTGGGACATCACTTAGTATTGTATTATTTTAGAGATAATCTTCTTAAAGTGACGAATTATTGGTTAATCACATGGGAGCTGCAATATAAGTCAATAACTGAACGATCATGTGTTGAGAAGCCAAAGATTTAAGCTATATATATTACTCTATTATTTATTTTATAGTGTAAAAGACTTTATACTATTGGTAACTATTGATTCATAATACCATATTAATATTATTTTTAATCAAATTATCAATTAGTAATATTTATTAAAATATTGTAACTTATAACTTAATTGCGTGAATATTTTTATAAGAATAATACATAAAACTTAAACCCATCATGCATACAAGGTAGACACACAAGATAATCAATGGTAAGTGATATGGTTAACGATAAATAAGTACTTCTTACTCTATGACAATTTTTGTTGGTTCAATTTACCAATTGTCACGGTCAATATTTCACTTTGTTTCTCGAAGAAGAAGAAGAAAATATTCCCTCGGTCTACGATTGACTTGGCACACCTCTTAAGAAACAATAAATATTATGGGTAATATTACTATTTTATCATTTGACTTTATTAAATTTAATAATTTGAGAAATGTGTTACTCCCTCTGTCCCTATTTACTTGTCCATATTTCCTCTTTTAGTTGTCCCTATTTACTCGTCCATTTTGACAAATCAAGAAAGAACACTTTTTTTTTCCTATTATACCCTCATTTAAACTTCTTGAAAATTTCTAGTAAGCTGTAATTCATCCTTTTTGAAATCCGACAATACATGTATTATACTTGGGGAGTTACATAATCTTTTAAGTTACCCATAAAACATTTTGTTAGTTTATGAGTAAAAATTTTTTACTCAAAAAAATGGATAGAAATAAACTTGATGTTTCAACTAATACTCCTATCAAAGTAGAAGGCTCACTTATATTGATTGAAGATCCAAAAATTATTGAAGTAAAAAATTTAAAAAGGAAAGATGAAGATCGAATAGAAGCATTAGAAGCATACTGAAGATACAAAAAATTGTAAAAGTGTATGTTGTTTTCCTCCAATTTATTTCACTTGAATTCAAGGAAGTGACTGTAATTTTGAAGTGAAAAAATTGTCATAAATACAGTAAATAAACTTATGAACATTCCAGAGCATTGATTAGTTATCTTGAGTGAATTTATTTTGGAATTGTAAATTATACTATAAGGGTAAAATTGTAACTTCACTATGCTAATCATTGTTGCCTTAATATGTGTGTCATTTCTAAAGTGGACAACTAAATAGGGACAAAGGGAGTAGATGATAAATAGTACTCCCTCCGTTTAAAAAAGAATGATCTAGTTTGACTTGACACGAAATTTAAAAAATAAAGAAGACTTTTGAATCTTGTGGTCCTAAATTAAAGTTATGTCAAATGTATAAATTGCATTTAATCTTGTGGTCTTAAACATGCCACGTGGAAAGTTGAAAGTAAAATGTTACCAAAAAGGGAAAAAAGGGTCATTCTTTTTTAAACAAACTAAAAAGGAAAGAAGATCATTTTTTTTAAACGGAGGGAGTATTTAATAACAAGGATAAAATAGACATAAAGAATAAATTATCTCTTGATCTTCTAAACTGGACAAATATAGTTGGACAACTATTTTTAATTTAGTGGACAACTATTATTAAACGGAGGAAACATTACTGTTGAAATGTGTGTGATCAGAAACACACCTTTTATTGCCAAATTAAATTATGGTCTTATTAAATTATTCAAACCACATCGTTCCAATCAAGTATTAAGTTTTTGAGGAGAAATTATGCATTTTTGTGATTTGTGTATCCCATGATTACTGGTTAGAGCATTTAATCGATGATTCATTTTGTCCTTGAATTATAAATGAAAAGCTTAATTAATAAAACCATGAACATGAGATTTGAACTGTTGATGAATAAGAGTATACAATTTCAAACAGTTTTACTCAAGCTATATTTTAAACAAATAAAAAAAAATTAAAAAATGAATAAATAATTGCAGTATGTAGTGTTGATGAATAAGAGTATATCACAACTAGAGTTGAAAAATAAAATAACGTTAATGTTTATGAATTAATATATAATTTTTTTAATAGCTTTTAATTAAAAATAAAAAATATATATAATTTTTTTGATTTTCTGAACAAATTTTGGCCAAACATTCGACACTTTCTCGTACGTGAATACTGAGAACTCACTGAATTGATGAATCGGATAAGCAGAAGTGCTGACTCAACAAATACATTAAACGGATAAGCCTTCCTTCCTTCCATAACTTCTTTGTCCACATAATTACACATTGGCCCCCTCCATTATTTACTTTTCTTTTTGGTCCCCCCAACTTTTCACATTTCAGTTACTCTTTTTGGCCACAGTTAAAACTTCATCCCATTCTTCTATATAACTTCATCCCCTTCGCCTGACTCATTACACTCCACCAAAAAAAAAAAACTAAACATGCCCATGATATCTACTTCCCCTCGTTCGTTTCTTCAAACTCCTCCACCGCCGGTGAATATATTTTCCTCCGGCGACAATTCTCTTCTATCACCGTCTTCCGTCAGATTCCGTCAGTCCGGTAACTTCACCACTGCCGCAGCGGCGACCTGTGCATCCGTCGAAGCCGAATCTACCACGTCATCGGCTTCAAGGTACTCGACACTGCCTTCTAACCTTGTCCATGCTTCTCCGGCGTCTTTCTACGAGATTCTAGGGATTCCAATCGGCGCTACGATCCAGGAGATCAAGGCAGCTTATCGGAGATTAGCTAGAGTTTGTCATCCCGATGTGGCGGCAATTGATCAGAAGGACACGTCGGCAGACGATTTCATGAAGATTCATTCTGCCTATTCTACTCTATCGGATCCGGACAAACGTGCCGATTATGACCGCCGTCTATTCCGGACGCGCCGGAGTGTCAATTTGTACTCCGGAGGCTGTTCTCCTTCAGCAATGTCGGGATTCACCGGCTATACTACCCGGAACTGGGAAACAGATCAGTGCTGGTAGCTCTCTCCGTCATTGGATTCAGAATTCAAAGCCTGTTGTATATTTTTGTGAGGCATAGTGGGAAAGAGATTTTAAAAACGAAAAAAAAAAAAAGAAGAAGAAAATTAGCTAGATTTTCTATGTTTACTGTTATCTGATTAGAGTTTCTACTTTGTATATGCTGATTATTATAACTTAATACTAACATGAATTTCAAATCTCAGAATTCCCCTACTCTACAAATTATATCTGTTCTAACTTCTATGCATGTGGTCCTCTTTCCCTTTCTCTAATTATATATACTTCCAAAAAATAAAATAAAAAGACGCCACAAGCCCTCCGATAACAATATTGATTCGATCCGAGCTCTTTAATTTTAAAAAAAATTGCTCAATGGACATTCTCGTTGATATTATGCCTAATATCGAAACCTCCATGCTTTTACATATTTTCATTTTTATATTTTGGATTTTTTTAATAAAAAACTAATCTTTAAATCCTTCATAAAGCAAAAGTCTGGTAATTTCTTCTTTAACCAATTAATGTAAACACTCTGCAAAAAACTTATATAGTACTCCCTCTGTTCAATTTTAGTGGATTTACATTCATTGGGGATTGATTCAGATATGAGGGTTAAATTAATAATATTTGAGGTAAATTCAAGCATAAAAATCTATTTTTTTTAAAGCAAACTAACATATTCTAAAACTCCATCATCCATTATAGTGTATTTTGGATTTTTTTTCTACAAAAAAAAGGAAAAATTACAGAAATTTTACATTTTAGTTTACTCATTACCATTACCCCCTATAAGTTTTATAAATTTCCAAAATTCCTCATTTTCGCGCATCAAATTAGTGTATCTCGCGCATCAGATTAATGTATCAGCGCTTATATTATTGTATCTCGCGTATCAGATTAGTATATCATGTATAAAATGTACATCAGATTAGTGAATCATGTATAAAATGTAATGTATCTTACTTAACAATTAATGTATCTCGCGCATCAGATTAATGTATCAACGCTTATATTATTGTATTCGTTTTGAGGGATTTCTGTAATTATAAACTTTTAAGGAATAAATTGTAATTTTTGCCCCAAAAAAATAATCCATAAAAGGTTCATGATTTTTAAAAAAAATGACATTGCAAATAGTAGTAACTAATCAAGTGATTATAATTAATAAAAAAAAATCATAGTGTTATGAATTTAATATTTTTTTAGTAAGATATGTCCAATTGAATTTTATGTAAATCCTTGTAAACTATGGCATAACGCAAAACTGCAGGCCGCCAGCCCACTAGGTTTTGTCGCTTGTAATGTAGTGGAGTTTTATTAAATTGGAATAATAAAGTCATATATGTATTTTAATATCGATATGTTCGGATAAACGGATTGCACTAAAAGCTGTCCCTACTGGAGGATGCACTCTTTGTTTCTTGTAAGTAACTTATACTCCGTCGTCTCATATTAAATGATTCATTTTATATTTACACCATATAAGATAGTTGATTTTATTAATTTATTCTTCATCTATATCAGCATAATTTCTTAATAACATAACGCTTATGAATAGAATCATTAAAATAGATACAAAGTATTTAATTACTCTTGTTCACTTACTCTTAAAATAGATTTTCATTTTTATTTTTCATTTTTAACATATCAAGAAAAGATAATTATATTTTTTTCATATTTTACTCTCAGCATTAAATACTAATTCTTCAAATTATTTTTCAAGACTTAATAATAAACATTATTTAATAAGAATAGTTTGGTATAATACCAATATCAATAATTGTTTTTTTAATAAATGTGTCAAGTCAAACAGTGACAAGTAAAAGTAAACGAGGGGTATTTTTAAAAATTTATTTTGTATAAAAAATGATTTTTTAAAATTAATTTTATTTGATTTAGTAAGTGGATAAATAATTTGGGACATGTGTTTTTAATAAGGTGGTCAACTAATATAGAACTATCATAAAAATGTGGTGTATTGAATACCCCTCCGTCCATATTAGATGGATACTTTGTATTTTATACGATAATTAAGAAATTATCAATAAATTGATCAACTTTACTATTTTATCCTATGTGCATATTCGTTAGCCTCTTGAAAAAAGAAATTCTGAGATCTTCAAAATTTGTTTAAAGTTTAAACTTCCAAATACTATTAATTGTAGGGTAAAATGGGATGAATTGAATTCATTCTATCTTGATTTAGCAAGTGATCAAGTAATACGAGACAAATATTTTTAATAAAATGCTCATCTAATATGAGATGGAGATAATAATTTTGTTCCTTTCTTAATTAAAATATTTGATTTTGAATCATGAGAATGATAAAAAAAAAAACTATAAATGGACCTCATTCCATAATTTAGATTAGTTAAACTCCCCGAATTTGAAAAGAAAACAAAAAAAATGGGGTCAAGTGTCTGACTTTAAACTAGCACTTTAGACGGACCTAGCAATAGATGACATAATTTTGGTTTTATTAGCTCCAATTAATTTACGTGACAAATTTTTATTTAATCAGCTAATAATTTTCTTTAATAGATTCTTATATTTAAAATATTAAATTTTTTAATTTTGTTATTTAACTAGAAGAGAATGATTTCTATTATTAAAAAAAAAAATCTTTTAAATTTTTTGTATCAATCAAACAACACATCAATTGGGTACGATAAAATTTGGTAGGGTAGCTATATGTTTGCCTCTTTGCATGATCTTATTAATGTTTGGCCGATGTGAAAAGACAAAGTTAGGTACTTCCCTTGTGAATTGCGATTAATTAGATTTGCTTTGTGTGTGACTTATTTATTTTTAGTAGAAGCAATGAACAATAAAAACTTTAAGATTTTATGTCTTAATTTCACTATTGAAATTAAACTGTTTAATTCTTGAAATTCTATTAATTAGGACAGAGTCACAAAGATAGTAAAATTATCCCTGATTACAGACAGCTGCTAAGTAATGTTCAATCATTTGCATTAAATAATTGCTACGTTACTGGTTATATATAAAGTTTATAATACATTATCCTATTAGGTCCATGAAATTTAAAAAATACTCTAAACAAACAGAGAATTATAAGGGACATAACAGACTTGCTAGAGAATCTAGCTGTGTCTGGTTCTATCATTTAATATAAGAAAAAAATGTAGGTAGATATGTGACAGTTCCAGGTTCAACCTCCATTTTAAATTATTTATGTGATTTTGATTTATTATGAATTACAAAAAATATATAAATTTTTTTGAATTTTATCATCCTGAGAAATCGTGAATTTTATAACGGAATTGAAAAGAATAAAGTAGTATAATACTAATAACGCAAGGCCTAAGGTTAATCCCTTTTAATTTATTTTGCTTTTATATTATCCATATATACAACTACTTACATACTATAATTAGTTTTTGAGATAATTTAAGAGACTTCCTTCATATTTTTAACTCTATTATAATGATTTTTCACGTAATTTACAATATTTATTACTTATAAATATGTCATATATATTACTAATAAATAAGACCGAAAGTTGTTGCTTGGTAGATGTAATTTGGTAACTTAGTTATTAGTTATTACTAAATCTGCCTATGATTTACACTATTATATTTTATATATTACTTATAAATATGACCAAAAGTTGTTGCTTGCTAGATGTAAACTGGTACAGTAATTACTAAATTTGGTTATTATTGCACTATAACAAATATTTAAAAAAAAATTTATTTAATGATAATAATATAATTTTTTTATATATATTTAGTAATAATAATTAATAGGAGTATAATACTTATAAAGAACATTTTTTTTATATATATCGCTAAAAGCTTTAAATTTTTTATATATAATAATATTAATTCAATTATCACTAAATATTTTTAAGACTATAAAAAAATACACAAAAAACTATTGTCACACTATACCTGCAAGACCGAGTTGATTACATTATACTTTATTATTCAACCGATAAAAGGTAACATGGGCTGTCTTGATTCTCTACCGGCCAATTAATAATAATTTGAGTATTTGACCTTTTTATTACTTGCACCAGAAATATTCAGTGGGGCAACCATCTTATAGTTAAATTGTCGATAAAAGAAATACAAATTTGACAAAATTCAAAAAGAAAAAATATACTTAAATATTTTTTCGAATCCTTTTAATCTTGCGTAATAATAATAATATGATAAAAATTTAATCGCACTTGATTATCGATATTAATATTCCAAAAGAAGAATTCGATGTGTTCGCATATGCGTTGACTTACATTATTTAACAATGATCAATTAGTATGTATTCTCAAAATATTAAATTATTTAATCATAATTTGTTAATTTGATTTAGTGTTTTCCTAGTGCAAATAAATATTTATCAAAATAACAGTGCGTTAAGTCATGATGTCAGCCCCCCTATTGAAATAAATATTTAGTTAGTTAGAAATATTGAGCCCATCGACACAAAAAGATCTCCATAATTAAAGGAATTAATTAGCTGGAGCCATTATAATTCTTTTATTCTCTTTTTCTAGTTCCATGCAACTTGCAAGATAGCACCGCAAATTTTCTAGAAGCTTGAACTTTTTAGGGAAAAAAAATTAGAACAAAAGAAGAAAATGACCGTTTTTTTCTAGTTTATTTTGTATTTATCATATATATAATACTATCATCTTCCTTTTTTTCTAGTTTACTATAATCACAATATATTCATGAATATTTTATAATTATAAATTTCCTTTTTTTTAAAAAAACTATATAAAATGTTTTGATAAGTAAATAAAAAATAGAAGGGGAACTTTCATAAAGACATATGAATGAGTAAAGTAATTCATAATCTACAACTACTCCCCCATTCCTTTTTTACTTGTCAATATTTCCTAATTTGATATACCTTTTTATTTATCATTTTTGACAAATCAAGAAAGAAGAATTTATTTTTCCCAATTATATCTTCAATTTATTTGGGATGCTGTCAATTAATAATAGTAAAATGGTAAAGAGGAACTTTCCCAAATAGCCACTATAATTAATTTAATTATGCTCCATAGCTATAGTTTGCATATTTATGGGTTGTAGCTACAGTTTAAGTTGTCTTGTTTGTATAATTCACGGATTTGTGTAATTCGCATATTTGTATAATTCGCGGGTATATTTGTATAATTTTATGAAGAAATACTGAATGCCCACCCCTATTAAAAATAAGTGATTCACAAAAAAATAATATGAAGAAACATAATTTTATTCATATAACAAAATGCGTACAATTATGTTCCTCCCTTGATTCTTCTCTTTAAATTTTTTCCATGATTCGAAAGTAGTTAGTAGCGTATTTCTCGAACTAGAAGCTAATTTCAAATATATACAATATAGACTATAGCTTGCCAAAAGTCATAGAAAGTATACATTGACTATACAACATCACATACCTATACATTATACACTGACTATACATTATGATACATTTAAAAATCGAATATAACTTAACTGTATATAAAATATAAATTAACTATTCAATCACTATCAACTTGAAATTAACTCTATACGTCTCAAACTATAGATATGCAATCATATTGATGTTCTGAGTCTGATATATATATTTATCTCGAAATGATGTATGTTTGCGATAAGCCTATTTTTTATAAAGGAAACAGAGGAAGAAGAAGAAGTGCCTAATTTGCCCAAATAATATATGAAATTTTTACAAAGTAGTTAAAATGTTTTTATGTACATTTTAAAAAAGTTGCATATGTGTTAAATAACATATTTTGGCCCAAACACTTACCTTTTCACTAAGCCCAATTGTCAGGCCCGTTTTCATTAATTCCATTTATATTTACTTTGTAAAGTAACCCAAGTTGTATGACCCAAATTGACATTAAACAATGGGAAACGTATAAGAATTTTACTAGTTTAGGAATTAATTATTTAGATATACTTTAGTTTGTAATATTAAAAACTTAACATACTTTTATTAGTTAATTATATTCTCGACACGCCTCCTCACGTGTAGGTTTAATTATTTTTTCATGGACCAAACACTTGATTTATTTTTTTGATATGAGTGGCGGTGAGATTCAATCCCAAGAAACCTCTACCCGCTCTGATACCATGTTGAAGTGTGTAGTCATCTCATCTAAAAATTTAAGCTTTTAGAGAGAACATACTTTTATTGGTTAATTATATTCTAAACAAAAATTAGGTGAAAATTGTTCTAGATACACTGGATCCAAGTGGATTCACATGTATCTGGGATACATAACAAATCTCATTTGTCTCCCTTCCATCTCACTCACCACTCTCCTATGTATCTGGGATACATAACAAATTTCGCTCACTTCTTTCCCTATTTTAGTGTATCTGGTAGAAAAAATACATGTATATAAATATATTTTCCTACATAATATTTGAATAGTATAGGACTATAGGTAATAATACTATATATATTTTCCGCAATATATAGTAGGAAACATAATATTTGAAAAATATAGGTAACAATACATATATATTTTCCTCAATATATAGTAGGAAACTCTTAATTAATGAAAAGATATATAATATTTGAAAAGTATAGGTAACAATACTATATATATTTTCCTCAATATATAGTAGGAAACTCTTACTTACTGATAAGATAAATAATATTTGAACAGTATAGGTAACAATACTATATATAGTAATGGAGTATGTAAATGTAGTAAGAGGGTGTTTGGTTTGGCTTAAAAGTTGGTCAAACCTATTTTTAAGTCAGTTTTTGACTTCTGAAAGTGTTTGACAAATATAAAAAATAACTTAAAATAAGTCAAAATTGACTTCAAATAAGTTAGGAAGTGTTTGACAAGGTCAAAAGTAACTTAAAATAAGTCAAAAATCAAAAGTAGGTCTCCTCCTACTTTTAATGTTTTGACTTAAAAGTCAAACTGAATTATTTTATTTTTAATTTAAAAGTTATTTCAATTTGACTTTTTATTTTTGACTTAAATACTACATTTTAAGTCAAACCAAACGGCTCTAAATCTATAAGAGCATTCTATTCTACCGCCAACAAATCTATACTTGTCTCAATTAATGTGAGTTTTCAAATTTTATGATTTAAATAACTTTGTTTTTTATTGTAATTTTTTAATTTATTTTAAAATAATTTTAATTGTTAATATTACGACTTATAATAGTTTCTATGTGGTTTTTAAATATATGATTTTATTCCAAAAACTTAAGAAGATTTCCAAATTCATTGTCAAAGATGTATAATATGTGTCCTTACACATGAACCCATTAATTGTAAGTTGCTACTTAAAACTCGAAGATATTATTATTTTTAAATTCACCTACTTAGGTAGTTAATGTTAAATATTCCACTTTGGAATTACCAGTCAAAAATTAAAAACTAAATCTTTCGCAAGTTTGACTTTATAGTAACATGTAATATGAATCTAAACCGTTACATCTAAAAATAAAAAATAATTATTCCATTATTAATGAATTAATTTGACTTTTATCACTTGTGCCCCTATATAATGAAGATGAAGGCCTGTGCAATTTCATATTTCACCTACAAATGTTTCATCAATTTTTCATAATCACATTTATAGTTGTAAATTCACAATGTATTAATCATCAATTAATTATTTTTGTCTTTTGAATATACTCTCACATAAGCATCCATCAAAGTTTGTTAATTTCGTGGTAAGCTAATGCTAATTATTTCAGAACTCTATCCCTGCAATTCCTATAGTATTAGTTCAGATATATTAGTACTTTAGCATTTTTTGTGAATTTTTCTCTACTAAATCAGTTATCTACTTTAATGTGTGTTTCAATTTTTTTAGGGCTGGAGAATTATAGAGACGGATCTATAATTTAAATTTAATAGATTCAACTATTGAGATTTTTGTCTTTATTATGAATTTTGATCTAATATTTGTTCAGATTTTATTAAGTTTTAGACTACGTCAACTATCGTGGGTGAAGGCCAGGTAAAGGAAAGGAGAAACCAAAAAACCATTTGAGAATCAAATTTGGCACTTTAGGATGGACTATAGCAATTCTACACTAAGGATGTGTTCGGTATTTTTCAAAAACATTTTCAGTAGAAAACATTTATGATAATGCTTTTATGGCTAGAAAAATACTTGTTTTTTTTTTCAATGAACCCAAACACATTCTAAATTAGCATTCAATTATGTAGTTTGTATTTACTTAAATTTTTGGATCTTATGTAGGAAAAAAACTGCGATGGAAGGGAAAGAGAGAGTAATTTTAACAATTATTGTGATGGTCTGGTGGTGGAGTGCAGTGAATTGTATGGCGTTCGATTCAACAGTTGCACAAGATGGTTCAGGCGATTACAAAACAATTACTGAAGCGTTAAATGCAGCACCAAAAATGAGTTCAAAAACATACTTTATACATGTCAAAAAAGGACTTTACAATGAAAACATCACTATTCCGAATGACAAACCAAATATAGCCCTTGTTGGTGATGGTATGGACGCCACAGTAATTACAGCAAGTAAAAGCAGTAAAGGATATGCAACGCCTAACACCGCCACATTAGGTAAATTTATTAATCGTATTTTTAACCTTTTAGATCAATGAGCAGACGTCTAACAACGTTATAAAATTTGAATGAACAGAAGTATACGGCAGTGGTTTTATTGGAATTTCGTTGTCAATCAGAAATACTGCTGGAGCAGAAGGTGGTCAAGCAGCTGCATTAACAATTGCTCCTTTTAAAGGCTTTGCTTCATTTTATAAATGTAGTTTTTTGGGTTGCCAGGATACAATTTTTTCCTCAGATACTTCATTTTTCAGAGAATGTTTAATTTTTGGTACAATCGATTTTATCACTGGTAGCGGACGTGCTATTTTTCAAAATTGTCGTCTTAAAGCAAGACCGCCAAATCATGGACAAGGAGTCAGAATACTTGCTCCAGGGGCAGATAGCATTACTTCGAATCCGGGGTTAGTTCTTCAGAATTGTAACATATCAACTACAAGAAATTTTAACAAGACACAAGTGGAAAGTTTCTTAGGTTGGCCTTGGAAAAATGGAGGGAAGGCAGTAATTATGTCTAGTTATATTAGTGATTTCATTGACCCAAGAGGGTGGAGTGAAAATCCACAAGTGACGCAGATATATTTGGCTGAGTATAATAATAGGGGACCAGGGTCTGATACTAGCAAGAGAGTACAATGGTCCAAAGTTATCGATAAAACAGAGGCGTCTAAGTTTACTGTTCGCAATTTTTTGCAAGGTGATAAATGGATCCCAAAAATAATCCCATACGATCTTGATCTTGATCTTTGATCTTGGTTGGTGCTGAGGAATTAATACTCTGTTTAGGAATGAATTCATAGACATGTTTGCTTTTGATTCTTCAAAGAATATTTGTTATTTTTGAAGTTTATTATTAATTCAACAAAATGCTATAGGTCAAGAAAGCATATCTTGTCACTTGTACTCTTCCTATTCAATTTCTCATGAATCTAAGAATTATTAGACCAAAAATGTTGATGCTTGTATTGTTGCTTTTATGAGTTTTTCTTTTCTTCCCCTTTTTTGCTTAAGGATCAGATAACCAGGCTTTGGGATGGAGACTCATCTAGCATCTTTACTTATGCAGATTGCAAGCTTTGGTAAATTATGAGATTAGCAAATGCTTCAATAACTTATGAATCGAGAATTATTCCCACGACTAATACAGGACAATCTAACATTGTCTTGCACAATCAAGATCAAACAATTTGGAGCGTAAACAACATAATATATATGGCGGGGACCCAGGTCCCAACATTGAGTAAATCAAGAAAAAGGAGACTTTAATACCATAAAAAAATAACTCTAACCTCAAACATAAGGCCATGAGCTGAGGATCACCCAAAAACAATATAACGAGACAACTGTCTATATATTCATAGATTCTTCCCAATTAATAGTGTTGGACATTCTTGTGCTTGTGGTCCTACTTCTTGTAAGAATGTGATCATGAAAAAAAGAAAATACAGCTGAACTTTGATTGAGAATTGGTAGATAATGTTCGAGGAATACAAATATATTCTACCAGGAACCAAGGGTTCATAATTTTTCAAGTGTAAATCTGTTTTTTTCTTCTTCATTTTTCATGGCAGAATTTAATTTGTTTTTATTTACCCTGTGTTCAAAAGATATCCTTTCAAATATGCCATTGCTTGTGATGCTTCTTGGAAAGATCAGAACCAAAATGATGTCAAAATTGTACTATAAGCATTTGCTAAATATATTTGGCACAATTTTCATAAGCATACTATAATTTCAAGCAATAATATTGTTTTTTTTAAAAAAAAAAAATTACTTTTCGTAGAGTCCAAAGAAGATTTTGTGTTTAGAGATGTGAAAAGTAATTTACACTTCATCTCGCTTTCTCAATCTCCTTCCTTCTTTGTTGCTTAGCCTAATATGAATCTGTTTTTTGTTTAATTTATTCTTTCAGAATGGACCATTTTTGTACCTATTAATATCTGCCGGCTGCCATCAAAATAAAGTTAAGAAATTGTGATATCCTTTCACTTAACTGAAATTGCATTTATCAAACTTTTCACCTATTCTTTTTTGTTGCTTGTGCCTCCAGAAAGGAATCTTATATGATATGTCATGGTGTCTATGTATTACTTCCTCCATTTTATTTTTGGAACGAATTAAAAAGAAAAACTTGTCATATCAATTGAAACAAAAGTAGTAATATTTAACCTTTTTTTTTGCAATGCCTTCCATATTAAGCAATACGTAATTGAAATTCATCGGGAGAAATGGCATCTCTAGATCACGTACAATTATTGCAATTTGTGTAACCAAATGTTACATCAATGTCCATCGAATATATTTTCCTTGTTTTAAAATAAAATATTCGAGGCTCCAATATTTTTCATCAATCATCATATACAGAGGCAGATTCAGGATTTAAAGGTCGTGGATGTCATATCGCCTTTAAATAGACATGTTCATTAAATTGATCAAATATTTAATCTATTTTGCCCTTGTAAATAGCAACTTGGGAATGTTGTTCGGTTATTCATCTTTTGAGTTTATAAAGACAAATGAATCTAATAAATAAATAAATTAGGACAAATTAGCTTAAAGAAAAGCCTTCCAACAATATCCTCTATAATTGCACTTGGTTGAATTTTCATATTTTAAATACAGTTAGTAATGACATAGTTATTTATATTTATTAATAGTTCACGCTCTATGTAACATACTTAAATAAAGTGGTTGAAATTTTTTCACATGCATAATTTTAGTAACAGAAACAAAGTCTTATGTTGATGTTTTGACTCACAATATAAAAATCTTAAAAGACCAACGAAATCATGTGAGATTTCAATATAATTTAATAATTTTTAAGTCGTCCTTTAATGCAACATGCATTTTATTTTGTAATTTAAACAATTCTCGATAAGATTTAAATTTATCATAATCTAAACTACTTCTTTTTTCATATGCAGACAAATGATTTAGATAATAGAACAAAGAGTAAGAGAAACTCGGCATCAAGTTTCAAAAAATTTGATAAAAAGAAAAGAAAATTTTGGAGGAGGAGAAGATTTAAAATAAATATGACTAAAAATTATTTCATTAAGGATAAAAGAAAAATACAAATTAAAGTTGTTTCTAATAATAGAAAAGTAATATTCTTTTGAAATAATCTAAAAAAGAAAGTGTATCACATAAATTAAATTGGAAAGAATAATATTTTTTGTTTAAAATAAAAAAGAGAAGAAAAAGTCGATAAAATACAAAATTAAGTGTTTCACAACATGTTAACATTTGCTGATATATTATAAAGTAAAGCACATATCTAACATGTTGTGCACATAATCTAATGGTAATAGTATTTTTAACTTTTGTTAAGGTTTTGCCCTGATTTTCTTACCTTATTTGAATTTTATTTTTTTTCTAAAAGAAAACACAACACATTATCATAAATGTTTTTACTTTTCATGAAAGGAAAATATATTTGTCTTCCTTATTTGATTTATTCTTTCCTTAGAGGAAAAAATTGGATATTTATAAATTGAAGATCCTTATTCTCATAGCAAAACACAATAGTATCAACAATGTAGACGTCTAGAGAGTTTTGTTTATGGGTAGATTTATTCACTAAACAATTTATAATATTTTTCTTTTATATTAGTTTTCATATAATAATATTATGTATTTTTTATCGTCTGATTTGTCAATCATATGATTTGCAATTATAAGCTTCTGCATGACGCCTTAATCAATTTCGAACCCAACAACTCCGACATTGTAGGTTCGAATCCATGTAGTGATTCTATTTTTTGCGGAAAAAAAAAAGAAGAAAAAGAATTGCAGCATAAAATATGTACAATTAAAACGTACCCATCCATATTTGATCCCACATGCTTGGGGTGAGAAACTCAACCTGCCACCAGTGGCACCATGCTTTAATTTGTTCTTTAGGTGGCAAATTTAATATTTATCAGATATTCGATACATATATACATACATAAACGAAATTTCAATCGAGGTCATTGGATGCCGTGGCACTCCACGACTGCACATAGATCCGCCTCTGATCATATAGCTAGCTAGATAGAGAAAAGAAAAATAGTTGAAGAGAACTATTAATGTGTGAGAGAGGATGATACATGCATTAAGATCGACTAGTTAGATGCATGCACATTGTTAACAATTTTATAAAAGCAGGTTTATGTTTAGAGTACGAACTTACCATTTAAAGGACGGAGCCTAAAGGGCAAAAAAAATTGTCAAAAATTCCAAAAGGGCACATTACTTTTTTTTTTAACCAAAAGGGCAAAATCGCTGCTGACGCAGCGATTTTCCTCTGACAAAATGACAAAATCGCTGCCCAAGCAGCGATTTCGTCAGATTTTTTTTTTTTTTTTTTAATTAAAAATTGCTGCTGTGGCAGCGATTTTGTTAAAAAAAATAAATTTAATTAGTAAAAATCGCTGCCATTGTAAAAAAAAAATTCATTTTTGTTGTGGCAGCGATTTTAAGTCAATTTTTTTTTTCCTTACACATCGCTGCAGGGGTAGCGTTTTTCATGCCGAGTACTATTATTTTCATGCCTATTATTAATTATTAATAATATAAAAATGATAAACAAGACGACAGTATACTCAATAAAA
>JAJOOO010017230.1:0-27321 GCA_029582685.1 Solanum piurae | reverse complement strand
ATATATATATATATATATATATATATATATATATATATATATATATAGTATAAAATCATATATTGTATTGGTATCATTTGTGATAAGATTGTACCGAGTGATTTTTAATTGTTTTTTTGTGTAAAGGTGAATTCTTTAGTGTGGAATGGATTTGGATATGAATACATGTCATTAGGATACCCTAGCACAAAGTTGAGTTGAAAGCTTCCATACCGATTAAGTTTTGATGTAAGATTCTACTTAGGTCAACTTCAAATGATCACATCTTTTAGACTATAAAGAGTTATGTGTCTCATAATATATCAAATTAAAGTTATTTGATTCTTCTTTCCAACGCCACCAATTTTGTGCCAATATGAGTTTCAAGTAGAAAGTTATGACCATTTTAGTAACCTGATACAGTGCAGTGACAAATTATCCGACGGGAAAATATTAAAAATGGTCATTTTTGTCTTTTTACCTTTAAGAAAACCTTGAATGAATTTCTTTCCTAATTAAAGGCTCAAACCAAACATATTTTCATCTATAAATCCAACATTCTCTTCTCTCTCAAACCCTAAGGAAAAATTAAAGTAGAAGACTTCCATTCAAAATTCTTTAAATATTTTTGAAGATTCGTTTCCATGATAAGTTATTCTCCAAGAAATCCATTCTTTCCCACTCAAGTTCCTCCATACAATTATGAATCACTAATGAAAATTATAATATTTTCCATAGAAATTTCAAGAAACTATTTCAAGAATTTCAAGAAAGGTTTCTTGATTATTCTTCTTAAAGCTAGGGTGTCAAGACTTCTAATCAAGTTCTTCTTCAAGAATCTTGTTCTTTCAGGTATGTAAGGCTATCATAATGTTGGACTAGTTCGTCCTCACACCCTACATCTACTTTTAAATCAGTAAAATAATAATCTAGGGTTCTGTCCCTAGATTTGAGTATTCTTGAGATGAGTTGATTTTAAGCTCTTGAGTTCCTGATTATTTTTGAAATTTTATTCCTAATTATTAGATTGTTATATTAATGCATTAAGATTCTTCAGGTGATTCGTTCATGTCTATAATTCAGTATGAAATATATGAATTGAGTATTCTTGAGATGAGTAGTATCGTTGAGTAACCCTATTTTGAGTAGTAAATTTTGAGAATATTTTAAAGCCAACAGTTTGCTTTAAACTGAGTGTTTGGGAAAGTAAAGAGAAGTTTGAGAAAACGTTTTAATAGAGATTTGAGCTAAGTAATTCCCAAATGTTTCATTCTTACAGGAAGAAAGAGTATTATTTTAAGAAAACTAAAAGAGTTTTCAGAAAGAGTGATTACAGAGAAGTCACCTCTTTTAAGAGGATAATTTGAGCAATTATCTCAAACTAGAGATAGAGTATGTTTTATACATTTGAGCATGAGTATATATATTATTGGGAGTTGTATTGAGCAACGATATGTGGATGAGTTCAGACAACTCAAAATCCTCATAAATCATGTCTTGCCTACATGGCTACATGATCATACTTTTTTAAATGAATCCTCATTTCTTAGTGGATCTACTTAATTGAGAGGTTCTATACCCCGGCATGGTATAGGAAAGTTCTGGCAATGTAGGAGAGACGTTGTATCATCACATAGATAATAGTGATGGTTGTCGGTTAGAGAATCTCCAAATAGAGTTTAAAATGTATTTTTATTATATTACTTAATATGTTGAGTTCAGAGATGAGTAAGTATTTTTGTAAAGTTTTAATGATTTTACACTTTTAGTTGTTTACATCCAATTGAGTATATATCTAGATCTATTTCAGCCCTTTCATTCAGTTATTTTTTATTCAGCTATATTATATACTTGTACTGTAACACCTCGAACTTTGAAAGATCGAAATTCAGATTTGTACAAGTTACTCTTAAATTGTGAGTTTTGGATCAACTTCAAACGACCATGACATTCAGCAAGAGATGAGTTAGGTGGCCCATAAATCATCAAATCGAAGGTATTTGAGTCCTCTTTCCAACACTGCTGAGTTTGATAAATTTCGAGTTCAGAGTAAGGAGATATGACTGTTTGAGTGCAACATGTCTAGTTAAGGCATTTTCATCCATTTTAAGAAGAGATATTTTGGTCTTTTCCGTACCTCACTAGCCTAGCACATATTTTTCACCCTTTTAGGGGTCTAAACTGAATGGAATCAGTTTTAGTCATTCAAAAAACTTTTGAAAGGTTAGGGAAAAGTTCAAGAGGAGAAAAAGGGAGAAAGTTTCAAACGTTCATCGAGTTTTAAGGATTTTTGCGAAAGAACTTAGTTCTTTTGAGGTATGTAAGTTTTTATAGTGTTGGGTTTGTTCACCCTCACACCAATCATGAGTTCCCAATTACTGATTCATCCATAAGATTGTCTATATTGAGATTCTTGTTGAGTTTTTGAGGTTTTGTGCTTCATTCTTTAACAATGGAATTTTGTTGAGTTCTTGAGGTGAGGGTCTTACGAATCAGTGTTGTTCTTGAGGGATTTTGTGTGGATTTTCATTTAATTGTGATGGTGTCACGAACCAGACCGTCGTTATTGGCACCCATACTAACCCTCCGGTGGGAGAACCACTACTACAACCCAAACCAAGCAACTAATCCAGAAACTAAAGCATTTAAGTTACGGAAGCAAGTTAAACAGTTAAAGACTGAAGTTCTCATAAACTTCCAAAAGATCTACAACTAAACAATGCAGAAAAATAAATTAATGTACCAAAACATCTAACAAGATCCATAAGTCTAACAAAAAGGGTTACAACCCCAACTAATGAACTAATAACTAACTAGAAAAGTCTAAGTCCGAAATGTGGACATAGACGAAAGGAGAACTCAAGGCAGCCTGGAAGAACTGGCTCACCCTTGAATTCGATTGACGATCACTGGTCTTCTAAGTGATGTCTGTCAATAGCCGCCTGAACATTCCCTGTACTCAACAAAAAAAGAGAAAGTGCAGAATCAGTACACAACAACAGTGTACTGGTAGGGTCACGCGGCTATCCCACTAAGTGTAACATACATAAGTTAATACAACATAATAATAACATGCATACACCGAACATATACAATATCATCATCATTTTATGAACAACACACAATTTAACCTTCTCAAATATCACAGTTATATCAAGTCATTGGTTCTCTCATGGAACCTAAACCCAAACTATTAGCATACCGGAACGTGGTCTTGATCCAATGATTAGGTCAGAACGTGGCAAACAATCCAAGTTAGTGTGTCGGAACGCAACGCTTGATCCATTCAATAAGCCACAATCACAAAGTACATTCTCATAATCATACAATCAAGTCATTATTCATGGCATTCATCATTCATATATCTTCATCTACAATTAATGTGATCAATAATGCAACATTCGCATACACACATGTATCATAATGAAGCAAGAACAAACATACATCACACAATCATAGAATCACAACAATCACATACCTCAAAAGATCTTGAAACCCTAAGAAATTTGATCTTTCCCTTTCCGAATTCGTTCCGCTTGTTCTTGGTCTACAAACAAACAATATAATACGGGAATCAATAAACAATCACTAATTACCTAGATTACTAACAATTCTAACAACCCAAGATCATACCCATGATGCCACTACCCAAATTAGGGCTTTTTCCACCATATTTTGTAGATCAAAACCTTCCCCCCATCGATAATCACCCATTAGATTACGTTCTACGGATCGAAAAATGGATTTGGGGAGTTAAAATCTTACCTTTAGCCTTAAGAATGGTGGAAAACTGTCAAAAATCATCTTGGCTTCGTCTCCTTATTCTCAAAAATAAAAAGTGCAGAATAAAGATGTTTTGGAGTTTATTTCTGACTTTAAGTCGCATCTGTCCCGCCACAGCGGGACTCACCCCGCAACAGCGGCCCCGCCCTGGCGGCAAAAATCACGCCTTAGCAGCTTTCACCGAACCAGTGATCAAAATTAATAATTCCAAGACCTCATTTCACCACACACCTTCAACCAACGACCCTCAGAAAATACACGTTCACGCTAAGATCAGTTGCGGGAGTTCTATTCACCTGAATTCAATTATGTAAAGTCGTACGGGTGTATTAACGACCTATCTATCTACTCATCTGATAAAATTCATCATTAGATCACCCACTTGTTACAAGATTTCCCTAGACTTTAATGACTTCAATTTCATCCAAATCTGGACTAGGTTGGGAAATCTCTAAATACTACGAAAAAGATTTTCGGCCCAAAATTTTTCCCGGTTAGCTTTTCTTTAATGACATTACAATAGATACTAATTTACCCATCACTCGTCCCCGAGTGACAAACTTAGGAAAAATAGGGTAAAGAAAGAATGGAGTAGTACCTGAATCAATGAACAATTAGGGATACTTGTCTCGCATGTCCCTCTCGGTTTTACAAGTGGCTTCCTTAACTAGACGATGCTTCCATTGAACTTTCACGGACTTAATCTTCCAGGTCCTCAACTTACACACATCATGATCAAGAATTGCAATCGGTTCCTCCTCATATTATAAGTCCTCGTCTAACACAATTGAGTCTCACTTAATTATGTGATCTCCGTTACCATATTATCTCTTCAACATGGACACATGAAATACTGGGTGAACTCCCAATAGGTTAGGAGGTAAAGCCAATCTAGAGGCCACGGGCCCTACACATTCAAGAATCTCAAAGGGACCAATGTAACGAGGACTAAGCTTGACCTTCTTGCCAAATCTCATCACCCCTTTCATGGGTGACACTTTAAGAAGAACATTCTCACCAGTCTAAAATCCCATACTTCTTACCTTATGGTCTACATACTTCTTCTGTCTACTCTGAGCAGCTAAAAGCTTAGCTTGAGTACTCCTCACCTTATCTTGAGCATCCTTCACTAAATCAACCCCCAAAGGTTTCACATCTCCTGCCTCAAACCATCCTATGGAAGATCTACATCCCCTCCCATAAAGTACCACAAATTGTGTCGTCAATGCTGGAGTGATAACTTTTATTATAGGAAAACTCACACAAAGGTATGAATTTATCCCAATGCCCTCCAAAATCAATCATACATGCCCTCAACATGTCTTCTAACACTTGAATAATCCTCTCTGACTTCCCTTCTGTTTGTGGATGGAAGGTTGTACTAAAAGTGAGTTGTGTGCCCTATTCATCATGTAACTTCCTCCAAAACTTGGATGTGAATTGGGTACCACGGTCTGAGATGATAGAAAGGGGCATCCCATGCAACCTCACTATCTCTTTCACATAAACTTTAGCCAATTGTTCAGCGTTATAATCTATTCTTACATGAATAAAATGGGCTAACGTAGTCAATCTGTCAACCACTACCCAAATAGAATCAAATTTACCCAAAGTCTTGGGAAGAAAAACCACAAAATCCATGGCTATCCTTTCCCACTTCCATTCCGAAATTGGAATTCTTTGAAGCAAACCTGCTGGCCTTTGATGTTCATACTTCACTTGTTTGCAATTTTGACACTTAGCCACAAACTCCACTATATCATTCTTCATGCCCGGCCACAATTAAATTCGCTTCAAATCTCGGTATATCCTTGTCACACTTGGATGAATAGAATATCGCGAGCCATGGGATTTTGTCAACAATTTCTGAATCATGTCATCAACTCAAGGAACATAAATTCTTCCATTAATACTGAGCACACCTTCCACATCAAGAGTGGTCTCTTGTTCCTTACCAATCACTGTCTTCTTCTTAAGTTCATTCAAATTTTTATCCTCAAATTGCTTGGACTTGATCTCTTCAATGAATGTGGCCCTCACTTCAATGCTAATTAACTCCCCACCTTTTTATGAGATGCCCAATTGCATGAATTTAGATTCTAAGTTCTGAATTTCCTTAGCCAAGGGTCGCTTGTATACACTCAAGAAAGCTAAACTACCCATACTCACCACTTTTCGACTCAAAGCGTCTGCCACTACATTTGCCTTACCCGGATGGTATTGAATGGTCACATCATAATCCATAAGTAACTTCATCCACCTTCGCTGTCTCAAATTAAGATCCTTTTGAGTGAACACATGTTGCAAACTACGATGGTCAGTAATCACCTCACACTTCGCCTCATAGAGATAATGTCGCCAGATCTTAAAAGCGAACACTACCACTGCCCACTCCAAATCATGTGTTGGGTAATTCCTCTCATGCATCTTTAATTGACGCGACACATAAGCTATAACATTTTTATCCTTCATCAACATAGCACCCAAGCCAGAATGTGAAGCATCACAAGAAACAATAAAGTCTTTACCTTCCACCGGTAATGCTAGAATAGGTGCGGTGGTCAAGAGAGTCCTGTGCTTTTGGAAGCTCTCCTTACACTCTTCAGTCCATTCAAATGGTATCTCCTTTTTGGTCAAATTTTTCAAGTGAGTGCCAATAGAAGCAAAGTACTTCACAAATCGACGATAATAACTGGCAAGCCCAACAAAACTCCTAACTTCCGTCACAGAGCTAGGCCGAACCCAATTCTTAACCGCCTCAAACTTTTGTTGATCTACTATTACCCCTTTCTTTGAAACTACATGTCTCAAAAATGCAACAGAAGTCAACCAAAATTCACACTTAGAAAATTTCGCATACAACCTTTGTTTCCCAAGAACACCCAGAACGCTACGAAGATGGTTGGCATGTTCTTCCTCACTTTTTGAGTAGACCAAAATATGATCAATAAAGACTATAAAAAATTAATCAAGAAACGTCTTGAACACCCCATTCATCAAACTCATGAAATTTACAGGCGTATTAGTCAATCTAAAGGATATAACTAGAAACTCATAGTGCCCATAGCGGGTTCTAAACGCCGTCTTGGACACATCCTCAGGCCTAATTTTTAATTGATGGTACCCATACCTTAGATCAATCTTGGAGAAACCTGATGGACCTTGCAATTGGTCAAAAAGATCATATATTCGAGGCAAAGGATACTTGTTTCGAATAGTTACCCTATTCAATTTACGGTAATCTATACACATTCTCATACTACCATTTTGTTTCTTAACAAACAAAAATGGAGCACTCAACGGGGAAGCACTAGGACGAATAAATCCCTTATCAAGAAGCTCTTGGATTTGAGCCTTAAGCTCTCTTAACTCTGCCGGAGCCATGCGATATGGAGGGATAGAAATGGGTGGGTACCAGGTTCTTAATCAATGCAGAAGTCTATATCTCTATCCGGAGGCATACCAGGCAAGTCATTAGGGAACACTTCTCTAAATTCTGACACCACGGGAATAGACTCAATAGATGGAGTCTCAACCTCAACATCCCTAATGTGAGCCAAATAAGCCAAACAACCCTGCCCTACCAGTTTACTAGCCCGAATGAAGGATATGATCTTAGCTTGCTTAGGCTTGTACACCCCTTCCCACTCTAACTTTTCCCTTCCCGGAATTTCTAGAGTTACAGACTTAGTATTACAATTAAGAACAATATAATAAGTGGACAACCAAGTCATGCCTAAGTTTATATCAAAATCAGCCCAAGTCTGAAAACCCATAAACAAAATAGGACACACACGATAGACATGGGTGACTATGAAAGACTCTCCAACTGGGCTAGAAACATGGATGGGGGCATCGAGTATATCACAAATCGTATCAAACTCTGAGGCAAATCGCACGGATACATAAGAATAAGTAGAACCCGGATCAAACAACACATTAGCCATATGTTCACAGACAAGCATAGTACATGTGATCACTGCGTCAGACGCCTCTACCTTATTCTTGTACGGAAAGGCATAACACTGAGCCATATCATCTTAACGAGCTACTTCCCTGCCTGGTTGCACGTTACCCTGCCTGCATTACCATTTCCTCTACCTCAACGGCCTTGGTGATTACCTCCTCGCCCACCTTATGGACGCCCTCGACCATTACTACCATTTCCCGCGGGTACCACTGCTCTAGTCTGCTGCTGCGTGAACTCCGTCATACATGTGTGGGGACAATCTCTCCTTATATTCCCAGGTTTTCCACAGTTGTAAAATGTATGATCAAAATATGGCATGTTGCCAGCCAAAGGCGCCACTCCCTGGCTATCCTGAATCAAATTATGAGGAGTAATTCCTGAGTAATTATATGTAGAGGCGGGCACAACGGACTGAATTAGCTTGACTGCAAGCGTTGACCTTTCGGATCCCCTAGAGTAAGAACCTTGAAAGTTACCCGAGTTCTTGTCCCTTTTAGCCAATGCCTTAGCCTGACCGTCTCACCTCAGCCCCTCCACTTTCTTAACAAAGTCAGTTACCTCATTAAAGCTCCTTCTTGTAGAGGTCATATGAACAAAAAATACCTGAAACTCAGAGTTCAATCCCCTAATAAATAAACGGATCCTCTCATCCTCAGTAGTCACCAATTGAGTAGCATATCTAGACATAGCATGGAACTTGGCCTCATAAGCAGCCACAGACATACCACCTTGTTCTAAAGCCATGAACTCATCCTTCTTGCGATCTCTCAAAGTCCTAGGTACATATTTCGCTAAAAATAGGGCATGAAATTGGGTCCAAGAGAGTGGGGGTAAGGTTGAAGATCTGCACTCCACATAAGCTCTCCACCAATCCTTAACCTCACCTTGAAGTTGAAAAGTCACGAACTCAACCCCATGCTGCTGGACAATTCCCAACTGATGAAACCTCTCATAGCAGTCTAAAATAAACTCATAAGAATTCTTACTCTCAGAACCAAGTAATACAGGAGGCTTTAGCTTCAAAAACTTAGTCAACATTTCATGCTCATTACCAGTCATAACCGAACCCAACAAAAGATGGAAGAAAACATCATTACCTCCAGTCCCACCCACCTTGGGTGCAGTGCTAGAAACATGGGTATTAGTAGGAGCTTGAGCTGCTTGAACAGAGGGAAGTACTCCAGAACCAACCAACCCTTTCAAGAATGACATGATATGTTGAGCTAACACTTTGTCCAAAGGAGGAATACTTGTAGTCTCAGCCTGCACCTCTTTCTCTTTTCCAATCTCCTCAACATTTTCAACCTCAACATTCTCTTCTATCTCTTCATGATGCACATGAGGGGCCTCATTTTGAGGAGCATTTTTTATCGGTACCCCATCTCTAGTAGGTGCCACCCATCCTCAGCCTCTATCCCTAGCTCTTCCTCTACCCCTGCCTCGACCGTGACCTCTCGCTATAGATTTCTCAATTGTAGCATTGACGGGAGCTACGGGCCTGACGCCGTTGAATCTAGTATTAACCATCTATGGACAGAAGAGTGAATAAGGTTAGATACTAATTTGAATCGCCAGATACCAATTGGAATCAATATATAGCACGAAAGGAGACAAGAAAGAATAGAAATAATTTCTAAAGTCCTATAGCCTCTCGAAGAAAAGTACAGACGTTTTCGTACCATTCTGCAAGACTCTAATAAACTTGTCTTGGTACATCGAGATCAACGAACTTAGGCTCTAATACCAACTTTGTCATGACCCAAACCGTAGTGATTGGCATCCAGACTAACTCTCCGGTAGGAGAACCACTAATACAAGCCAAAGAAAAAAACTAATCCAGAAACTAAAGCATTTAAGTTACAAAAGTAGGTTAAATAGCTAAATACTGAAGTTCCAATAAACTTCCAAAATATGTAACAACTAAAGAATGCGGAAAAATACGCCAAGAACCTGAAAGTAAATGTACCAAAACATCTAACAAGATCCATAAGTCTAACAAGAAGGGTTACAACCCCAAGTAATGAACAAATAACTAACAAGAAAGTCTGAAATGTGGACATAGACGAAAGGAGAATTCACGACAGCCTGGAAGAACTGGCTCACCCTTGAATTTGATCGACGATCACTGATCTTCTAAGCGACGTCTTTCAATATCCACCTGAAGATGCCTGTACTCAACAAAGAAAGAGCAAGTGCAGAATCAGTACACAACCACAGTGTACTAGTAGGATCACGTGGCTATCCTACTAAGTGTAACATACATAAGATAATACAACATAATAATAACATGCATACACCGAACATATACACTATCATCATCATTTTACGAATAACGCACAATTTCACCTTCTCTAATATCATAGTTATATCAAGTCATTGGTTCTCTCATGGAACCGAAACTGTTAGCATACCGTAACGTGGTACTCGATCTAATGATTATGCCGGAACGTGGCAACCGATCCAAGTTAGTGTGTCGGAACGCAAAACTTGATCCATTCAACAAGCCACAATCACAATCACAAACACAAAGTACATTCTCATAATCATACAATCAAGTCATGATTCATGGCATTCATCATTCATATATCCTCATCTACAATTAATGTGATCAATAATACAACATTCGCATACACACATGTATCATAATGAAGCAAGAACAAACATACATCACACAATCATAGAATCACAACCATCACCTACCTCGAAACAAACTTGAAACTCTAAGAAACTTGATCTTTCCCTTTCCAAATTTATTCCGCTTGTTCTTGGTCTACAAATAATCAATATAATATGGGAATCAATAAACAATCACTAATTACCTGGATTACTAACAATTCTAACAATCCTAGATCATACCCATGATGCCACTACCCAAATTAGGGCTTTTTCCAACATAATTTGTAGATCAAAACCTCCCCCCATCGATAATCACCCATTAGATTACATTCTATGGATCGAAAAATGGATTCGGGGAGTTAAAATCTTTCCTTTTGCCTTAAGAATGGTGGAAAATTGTCAAATATCGCCTGGGGTTCGTCTCCTTACTCTAAAAAAATCAAAAAGTGCAGAATAAAGATGTTTTGGGGTTTATTTCTGACTTTAAGTCACGTTTGTCCCGCCACAGCGAGATTCACCCCGCTACAGAGGCCCCGCCCTGGTGGTAGAAATCCCGCCTCAATGGTTTTCACGGAACCAGTGAGCAAAATTAAAAATTCAAAGACCCCATTTCACAATACACCTACAACCAACGACACTCAGAAACTACACGTTCACATTTTGGGAGTTCTACTCACCCGAATTCAATTCCGTAAAGTCATACGGGTTCCTTAACGACTTATCTATCTACTCATGTGATCAAATTCATCATTAGATCACCCAATTGCTAGAAGATTTCCCTAGACTTTAATCACTCCAATTTCATCCAAATCTGGACTAGGTTGAGAAATTTCTAGATATTACAAAAAAGTTTTTCGGCCCAAAATTTTTCCCGTTGGATTTTCTATAACGATGGAACCCGGTCGTTACATTAGATACTAATTTACCCATCACTCATCCCCGAGTGACAAACTTAGAAAAATAGGCTAAAGAAAGAATGGAGTAGTACTTGCATCGATGAACAATTGGGGATACTTGTCTCGCATGTCCCTCTCGGTTTCCCAAGTAGCTTCCTCAACTGGACGATGCTTCCGTTGAACTTTCACGGACTTAATCTTCTTGGTCCTCAACTTACGCACATCACGATCAAGAATTGCAATCGGTTCCTCCTCATATTGTAAGTCCTCATCTAACACAATTGATTCCCACTTAATTATGTAATCTCTGTCACCATGATATCTCTTCAACATGGACACATGGAATACTGGGTGAACTCCCGATAGGTTAGGAGGTAAAGCCAATCTATATGCCACGGGCCCTACGCATTCAAGAACCTCAAAGGGACCAATGTAACAAGGACTAAGCTTGCCCTTCTTGCCAAATCTCATCACCCCTTTCATGGGTGACACTTTAAGAAAAACATTCTCACCAGTCTGAAATTCCATATCTCTTACCTTATGGTTTGCATATTTCTTCTGTCTACTCTGGGCAGCTAGAAGCTTAGCTTGAATACTCCTCACCTTATCTTGAGCATCCTTTACTAAATCAACCCCCAAAGGTTTCACATCTCCAGCCTCAAACCATCATTTGGGAGATCTACATCCCCTCCCATAAAGTGCCTCAAATGGTGCCGTATCAAAGCTTGAGTGATAACTATTATTATAGGAAAACTCACACAAAGGTATGAATTTATCCCAATGCCCTCTGACTTCCCTTCTGTTTGTGGATGCAAGGTTGTACTAAAAGTGAGTTGTGTGCCCTATTCATCATGTAACTTCCTCCAAAACTTGGATGTGAATTGGGTACCGCGGTCTGAGATGATAGAAAGGGGCATCCCATGCAACCTCACTATCTCTTTCACATAAACTTTAGCCAATTGTTCAGCATTATAATCTATTCTTATCGGAATAAAATGGGCTAACTTAGTCAATCTGTCAACCACTACCCAAATAGAATCAAATTTACCCAAAGTATTGGGAAGACCAACCACAAAATCCATGGCTATTCTTTCCCACTTCCATTTTGGAATTGGAATTCTTTGAAGCAAACCTGCTGGCCTTTGATGTTCATACTTCACTTGTTTGCAATTTTGACACTTAGCCACAAACTCCGTAATATCCTTCTTCATGCCCGGCCACAATTAAATTCGCTTCAAATCTCGGTATATCCTTGTCACACCCAGATGAATAGAATATCGCGAGCCATGGGATTTTGTCAACAATTTCTGAATCATGTCATCAACACAAGGAACACAAATTCTTCCTTTAAAACTGAGCACACCTTCCGCATTAAGAGTGGTCTCTTATGCTTTACCAATCACAGTCTTCTTCTTAAGTTCATTCAAAATTTTATCCTCAAAATGCTTGGCCTTGATCTCTTCAATGAATGTGGCGCTTACTTCAATACTAGTTAACTCCCTACCTTTTTCTGAGATGCCCAATTGCATGAATTTAGATTCTAAGGTTTGAATTTCCTTAGCCAAGGGTCGCTTGGATACACTCAAGAAAGCTAAACTACCCATACTCACCGCTTTTCGACTCAAAGCGTCTGCCACTACATTAGCCTTACTCGGATGGTATTGAATGGTTACATCATAATCCTTAAGTAACTTCATCCACCTTCGCTGTCTCAAATTAAGATTCGTTTAAGTGAACATATGTTGTAAACTACGATGGTCAGTAAACACCTAACACTTAGCCCCATAGAGATAATGTCGCCAGATTTTAAGAGCGCACCCTACCACTGCCAACTCCAAATCATGTGTTGGGTAATTCCTCTCATGCACCTTTAATTGATGCGACACATAAGCTATAACATTTTTATCCTTCATCAACATAGCACCCAAGCCAGAATATGAAGCATCACAATAAACAATAAAGTCTTTACCTTCCACCGGTAATGCTAGAATAGGTGCGGTGGTCAAGAGAGTCCTGTGCTTTTGGAAGCTCTCCTTACACTCTTAGGTCCATTCAAATGGTATCTCTTTTTTGGTCAAAATTTTCAAGTGAGTGCCAATAGAAGCAAAGAACTTCACAAATCGATAATAATAACTGACAAGCCCAACAAAACTCCTAACTTCCGTCACAGAGTTAGGCCGAACCCAATTCTTAACCGCCTCAAGCTTTTGTTGATCTACTATTACCCCTTTCTTTGAAACTATATGTCCAAAAAATGCAACACATGTCAACCAAAATTCACACTTAGAAAATTTTGCATACAACCTTTGTTTCCCAAGAACACCCAGAACGCTACGAAGATGGTTGGCATGTTCTTCCTCACTTTTTTGAGTAGATCAAAATATGATCAATAAAGACTATAAAAAATTAATCAAGAAATGTCTTGAACACCCCATTCATCAAACTCATGAAATTTGCAGGCGTATTAGTCAATCCAAAGGACATAACTAGAAACTCATAGTGCCCATAGCGGGTTCTAAACGCCATCTTGGACACATCCTCAGGCCTAATTTTTAATTGATGGTACCCAGACCTTAGATCAATCTTGGAGAAAACTAATGGACCTTGCAATTGGTCAAAAAGATCATATATTCTAGGCAAAGGGTACTTGTTTCGAATAGTGACAATATTCAATTGCCGGTAATCTATACACATTCTCATACTACCATCTTTTTTATTAACAAACAAAATTGGAGCACTCCATGGGGAAGCACTAGGATGAATAAACCCCTTATCAAGAAGCTCTTGGATTTGAGCCTTAGGCTCTCTTAACTCTGCCGGAGCCATGCGATATGGAGGGATAAAAATGGGCGGGTACCAGGTTCTAAATCAATGAAGAACTCTATATCTCTATCCGGAGGCATACCAGGAAAGTCATTAGGAAACACTTCTCTAAATTCTGACACCATGGGAATACACTCAATAGATGGAGTCTCAACCTCAACATCCCTAATGTGAGCCAAATAAGCCAAACAACCCTGCCCTACCAGTTTACTAGCCCGAATAGAGGATATGATCTTTGCTTGCTTAGGCTTGTACACGCCTTCCCACTCTAAATTTTCCCTTCCCATAATTTCCAGAGTTACAGACTTAGCATTACAATTAAGCACAACATAATAGGGGGATAACCAAGTCATGCCTAAGATTATATCAAAATCAGTCATATCCAAAATCACCAAATTAGCCCAAGTCTAAAAACCCATAAACAAAATAGGATACGCAGGATAGACATGGGTGAGTATGACAGACTCTCCAACTGGGCTAGAAACATTGATTGGGGCATCAAGTATATCACAAATCATATCAAAATCTGAGGTAAATTGCACGGATACATAAGAATAAGTAGAACCCGGATCAAACAACACATTAGCCATCCGGTCACAGACAAGAATAGTACATGTGATCACTGCGTCAGACACCTCTGCCTCATTCTTGTCTGCAAAGGCATAACACTGAGCCTAATCATCTTGACGAGCTACTTCTCTCCCTGGTTGCGCGTTACACTACCTGCGTTACCATTTTCTATACCTCAACAACCTCGGTGATTACCTCCTCGCCCACCTTATGGACGCCCTCGACCATTACTACCATTTCCCATGGGTACCACTGCTCTAATCTACTGTTGCGCGGACTCCATCATATGTGGGTGGGGATAATCTCTCCTCATATACCCAGGTTCTCCACAGTAGTAACATGTATGATCAAAATATGGCCTGCTGCCCGCCGAAGGCGCGACTCCCTGGCTATCCTGAATCAAATTATGAGGTGGAGTTCCTGAGTAATTACATTTATAGGCGGGCACAACGGAATGAATTGGCTTGACTGCAAGTGTTGGCCTTCCGGATCCCCTGAGTAAGAACCTTGAAAGTTACCCGAGTTCTTGGCCCTTTTAGCCAATGCCTTAGCCTAATCGTCTCGCATCACCCCCTCCACTTTCTTAACAAAGTCAGTTACCTCATTAAAGCTCTTCCTTGCAGAGGTCATACAAACTGAAAATACTTGCAACTTAGAGTTTAATCCCCTAATAAATAAATGGATCCTCTCCTCCTCAATAGTCACCAATTGAGTAGCATATCTAGACAAAGCATGGAACTTGGCCTTATAAGAAGCCACAGACATACCACCTTGCTCCAAAGCCATGAACTCATCCTTCTTGTGATATCTCAAAGTCCTAGGCACATATTTCTCTAAAAACAGAGCATAAAATTGGGTCCAAACAAGTGGGGGTAAGGTTGAAGATGTGCACTCAACATAAGCTCTCCACCACTGGTTAACCTCACCTTGAAGTTGAAAAGTCACGAACTCAACCCCATGCTGATGGACACTTCCCAAATTATGAAGCCTCTCAGAGCAGTCTAAAAGAAACTCTTAGAATCCTCACTCTAAGAACCAAGAAATATAGGAGGCTTTATGTAGCGACCCTTTCGGAGGAATACTACCACTTAAAGATAAACCTAATTTAATACTTGCGACATTTAAATGAGATTAATGAAGGGCATATTGATTTTAATCTAGTAGAGGGATTTTTATTCTTGATTGTTATTTTTTTCAATTGTCTATAGTCAATACAAAGCCTAAGAGTGCCATCTTTCTTCTTTACGAATAAAACAGGGGCTCCCTAAGGAGAAACACTATGTCTAATAAAACCCTTCTCAAGAAGTTTTTGCAATTGAGATTTTAATTCTCTTAATTATGTTGGAGCCATTCTATAAGGAGTGATAGAAATAGGGTTAGATCCAGGAATAAGCTCGATTGGAAATTCAACCTCTCTTTTCGGGGGCAATCTAGGAAGGTTTTCTGGGAAGACTTCTGGAAAATCACATACAATAGGTATGTCCCTGATACAAGGACTCTTTAACTGTGTATCAACTATGTGATCAAGGTATTCCCTACAACCTTGACGCATCATATTTCTTGCCAAGGCCGCATAAATAATACTAGATGTCAATGATCTTTCACCTTGTACAATGATGTGTGAAAATGTAGGATCTTTAAAGGTCACATGCTTTGACCTACAATCTACCACTGCATGATATTTATAAAGCCAATCCATCCCGATAATAATATCAAAATCCTTGAAGGGCATTTCAATCAAATTAGCAAGGAAGACTAGGTTTTGAATGACGAAGGGACAATCTTGGTAAACTCGATTACACACCACTTGATAACCCAAAGGAATTCCAACCAACACATCATAATTAAGTCTCACAGATTTCAAATTTTCAGGAAGAACACGTGATGAACAAATATATGAATGTGTAGAACTAGGATCAATCAATGTAAACACAAATAAGCCAAATAAGTGAAATTTACTGACAACCACGTCTTGTCCATCTTGCTCATCCATCTGCCTCATAGCATAAGCACGTGCAATAGCCCTTTGTCAACTAGCTTGATTAGCTCCACTTGTACCTGCTGTTTGGGTGTTTTTAGGTCTTGCACCTCTATTAGTTTGAGGAGGATTAATAGAAGGCTTATGAACTGAGCCTTCAGTTTTCAAGGAAGGAGCATTATTAGGATTAGGACAGTTCTTCACTTTATGATCAAAGCTCCCACAATTAAAATATCCACCCGAGGCTCTCCTACAAGTACCATAATTATTCTTTCCACATTGCGGACAAGTGGGAACACGAGGCTTGCCTTGGCCATAATTTGGAGTGCTAGCTGTAGAAAAATCTGATCTGTTTTGCCTTTGGTACGGTGGCCTGTTATCACTACCATCCTTAGAATTATCAAACCTTCCCCTTTTGGATAGACGTCTAAAATCTGGTCTAGGCTTTCGGAATTTATTTTCATTTCTACTAGCTTCTTCTTTATCAAGTCGTTGCCAATTAAATCTGCAGACACTAACTTACAAAAGTTCTCATGTTGCAGGATCACCACATTCTTCCTAATGGAATCATTTAAACCATCTTCAAATTTCCTGCACTTGTCTTTTTCCTCTTTAATAATACCTCCAGCATAGCGAGAGAGCCTTAGAAACTTGTGTTCGTATTCAGCAATAGACATGTCTCGTTGCCTTAGATTCAAAAACTCCTTTTTCTTTGCATCACAATAAGCAGGTGGGACATACTTCATACGAAATTCCTTAAGAAAATCATCCCAAGTAAGAACCAGAGGTTTTACCTTGGCATTCGGAACACTTGACCACCAATCATAAGCATCCTTTTGTAATAGTGAAATAACATACTTAAATTTGGCAACATCTGAACACTCCAACTACTCAAACACCCTCTCCATGCGCTCTAGCCATTGTTCAGCATCAGTGGGATCAACAGTGTCTTCAAACTCTACACCACCTATTTTCCTCATTTTCTCAAAGTTAATCCTGTTGGGATCATGCATCGATTCAGCCATGTGGTGGAAGTCAGCAATTTGTTGAAAAGGAGGATTCATGGCTTGAGTACCATGACTCATGTGAGGATGTAAACCAACTCTTACACCGTGATGGTTTCCCACTTCAGACCCACTAGTGTGGGGAACATATTGATTTGATAAATGTTTTCCAACCCCTTCCAGTGCATGAGGTTGGGAAACTGAGGCACCCGAACCTTCACGAGCAGCTTCCATAGGTCAGACAGAAGAAGAGGCCATAACTTAATTCCTTCAAAAGGGGAGATCACATTACATTAGGGACATGTACTAGATGCATGTGCAATCTACATGCAATAAGAATATGATAAACCATGTAAGTGAATAAGAACTCTAAATAGAAACTTTTTGAAAGCAAACAAGTATACAAGTAATTCACACCAAAAGTCCAAGAGCCACAAACCTAGGCTCTGATACCAACATTTTCAATTTATATGTAATTCTAATTAGAACATTACGTAAATACCCCCATACAATACCTTAAATTATGATCACAATTATGTTAAGCAAGGTTGCAAATATCACAAAATTTCAAGTTCTCAAAATGAGAATAAAACATATTCTAGTAACTAAGCAATGGTGTATCGACATGCGAATGTTGGTCTAGTATTTTGGGGCGTTACAACTTGTGCTTGGTGTGACGACATGATGTATATATTGGGCGAGCCTTGTTGTTGAATCTCTTGGAAAATGGTGCTATGAGCGTTCTTGACATTTGGATCTTTAAATATCAAACTTGATACTCTTTATATATAGTTTACTTGATTTACTTATTATGTTTAATTATGTTGCCCATGACTTGAGAAAGGTAACTTGGTGAATCTTAGGGCTCCGAACCTATAGATTTTGCACCACTAAGCTATATGCTTAGCGATAGTTGTTTCTATCGTAGGAAATGTTCGAGAGGATGCATGAAGCTGGCCATTGGAGATGGAGATTTTGAGAGCTTTAAGGAAGATCACATTTGCATATAGGCATCTATATTTTGTATAAACCTTGGGACTTGTACATAATCTATGTGTTGTATATTTACATGAAATTTTGAGAACTAATTTGATCAGGTCACCATGGATTGTAATATAAGTATGTCTATATGTTTTGTTCTTTTGGGGTGTGTAAACCCAAGTCTTGTAATATATGAAATTTACTATTAGTTTTGAATGTTTGTGTGAAGCATGAACCGGCTGATTTCGGTACTCGAAAGTTGGTAATATTCTTGTTATCTCATCCTTAAGTGTGAGGATAATATATGCATGAAAAGCTCATCAGTTATTTTCTTAAATTATTATGGGAGTATCTTTCCGTCATAAGTTAAATTTCGCACCATGTCAATTGCAACATCAAATAAATGTGAAAATGGGCAAGATGTATATCATTAACTAAATTATTCGTTATGAACCTAATCCCTCTACTAGATTAAAATCAATATGCCCTTCATTAATCTCTTTTAAATGTCGCAAGTATTAAATTACGTTTATCTTTAAGTGGTAGTATTCCTCCGAAAGGGTCGCTACACTTTAGCTTTAAAAACTTAGTCAACATTTCATGCTCATTACCAGTCATAACTGAACCCAACAAAGGACGGAAGAAAACATCATTACCTCCAGTCCCACCCACCTTGGGTGCAATGCTAGCAACAGGGGGATTAGTAGGAGCTTGAGTTGCTTGAGCAGAGGGAAGCACTCAAGAACCAATCAACCCTTTCAAGAATGACATGATCTGCGGAGCTAACACAGGGTCCAAAGAAGGAATACATGTAGTCTCAGCCTGCCCCTCTTCCTCTTGTCCAACCTCCTCAACATTCTCCTCTATCTCTTTATGATGCACCTGAGAGGCCTTATTTTAGGGAGCATTTTCGACTGGTACCCCATCTCTAGTAGGCGCCACCCTTCGTCAGCCTCTACCTCTAGCTCTTCCTCTACCCCTGCCTCAACCGTGACCTCTCGCTGTAGATTCCTCAGCTGTAGCATTGACGGGAGCTACGGGCATGACGCCATTGAATCTAGTATTAACCATCTGCGGAAAGAAGAGTGAAGGAGGTTAGATACCAATTTGAATCGCCAGATACCAATTGGAATCATGTCAAAGCTCGAAAGGAGACAAGAGAAAACAAAGAGATTTTCTAAAGTCCTATAGCCTCTCGAAGAAAACTATAGACGTCTCAGTACCGTTCCGCAAGATTCTATTAGACTCATCTTGGTACATCAAGATCAATGAACCTAGGCTCTGATATCAACTTTGTCATGACCCAAACCGTCATGATTGACACCCAGACTAACCCTCCGGTAGGAGTACCACTACTACAACCCAAACCAAGCAACTAATCCAGAAACTAAAGCATTAAGTTACTGAAGCAAGTTAACTAGCTAAATACTAAAGTTCCCATAAACTTCCAAAAGATCTAACAACTAAACTATGCAAAAAAATATGCCTAGACCCTGAAAGTCAATGTACCAAAACATCTAATAAGATCCATAAGTCTAACAACAATGGTTACAACCCCAACTAATGAACTGATAACTAACTAGAAAAGTCTAAGTCCGAAATGTGGGCATACTCTAAAGGAGAACTCATGGTAGCCTGGAAGAACTAGCTCACCTTTGAATTTGATCGACGATCACTGATCTTCTAAGCAACATCTATGAATAACCGCCTGAAGATTCCCTGTACTCAACAAAGAGAGAGCAAGTGCAGAATCAGTACACAACCACAGTGTACTGGTAGGATCAGGCGGCTATCCAACTAAGTGTAACATACATAAGTTAATACAACATAATAATAACATGCATACACCGAACATATACATTATCATCATCATTTTACGAACAACGCATAATTTCACCTTCTCAAATATTACAGTTATATCAAGTCATTGGTTCTCTCATGGAACCCAAACCCAACTGTTACCATACCAGAATGTGGTACCCGATCCAATGATTATGCCGAAATGTGGCAACTGATCCAAGTTAGTGTGTCGGAACGCAACACCCGATCCATTCAACTAGCCACAATCACAATCACAAAGTACATTCTCATAATCATACAATCAAGTCATGATTCATGGCATTCATCATTCATATATCCTCATCTACAATTAATGTGATCAATAATGCAACATTCGCATACATAGATGTATCATAATGATGCAAGAACAAACATACATCACACAATCATAGAATCACAACCATCACCTACCTCAAAACAAGATTGAAACCCTAAGAAACTCGATCCTTCCCTTTTTGGATTCGTTCCGCTTGTTCTTAGTCTACAAACACTTTATATTAGGAATCAATAAACAATCACTTATTACCCGGATTACTAACAATTCTAACAACCCTAGATCATACACATGATCTCACTATCCAAATTAGGGATTTTCCACCATAATTTACAAATCAAAACCTTTTCCCCATCGATAATCACCCATTAGATTACGTTCTACGGATCGAAAAATGGATTCGGGGAGTTGAAATCTTACCTTTAGCCTTAAGAATGGTGCAAAACTGTTAAAAATTGCCTAGAGTTTGTCTCCTTACTCTAAAAATCAAAAAGTACAAAACATAGATGTTTTGGGGTTTATTTCTGACTTTAAGTCGCGTCTGTCCCGCCACAACAGGACTCACCCCGCTACAGCGGCCCTGCCCTGGCAGTAGAAATCCTGCCTCAGTGGCTTACACGGAACCTGTGAGCAAAATTAAAAATTCCAAGACCCCATTTCACAACACACCTTTAGCCAACGACACTCAGAAACTACACGTTTACGCTAAGATCAGTTTCGGGAGTTCTACTCACCCAAATTTAATTCCGTAAAGTCGTACGAGTTCCTTAACGACTTATCTATCTACTAATGTGATCAAATTCATCATTAGATTACCCAATTGCTACCATATTTCCCTTAACTTTAATGACTCTGATTCCATCCAAATCTGGACTAGGTTGGGAAATCTCTTGATACTACGGAAAAAAAAATTGGCCCAAAATTTTTCCCCGTTGGCTTTTATATAACGACGGAATCTGGTCTTTACAGTTGGGTTTATGAATCTAAGGGAGTTTGAAATAATTCAATCGATTATAGATGAATTAGGACCAAAAACTGAGAAGAAAAATTTGTCAGAATTTGGCCGGGGCGGCGCACCCTCGTAGAGCTAGGGAGCATGGCACCCTGCACCAGCAGTGCACCTCAAACCAGCCTCAGTCAACTGAGGTTTGGCGCGGCGTGCCACTAATGTGCTAGGGGCGTCAGACCCCTTCTACCCTTGTTCTTCATTCTGTATGTGTTCCTTTGAGTCGTATCTTCACTCTCTTCTTATTACCAACTATCTAAGTCTTCACTAACCATTGAGGGATCCTATATATCCTAATCATAACTCTTATATCTTCATTTAAAATCAAAGTAAAGATTAAGAGCTAAGTTCGAGAAACCTTTCTGAGTCAGTTTGAAAAGTCTTTTACAATCTTTTAAAACTTATTTTAAGACTTGAGTAAATGAGCATGTTGATGAGGAGATTTGAGTTCACATTTCAAAATGAGTATAACGGAACTAAGTATTCCCAAGGGTAAGAATTTTTACATTTAAAATGAGAGGAAACCTCGATTTCTAAATGAGTTCATGAGGAGTTTTTGAGTATTAACTCTTTTAAGGAAACCTTTTTAGTAATTATCTAAAATTGAGGAGGAGTTATGTTTTTAAACATATGAGCATGAGTTATATTATTAGGAATAGTATTGAGCACCGATATGGGGATGATTTCAGACAACTCAAATTCGTCATAAACCATGTATACCAACATGGGTAAAGGATCACACTTTTTAGACGATTCCTTATTGCTTTTAAGCATAGCTTAGTGGATCCACTTAGTTGAGGATGTCCTCTACTCCAGAAAGGTATAGGACATCAAGAAGCATGGGCGAGAAATTGTATCATCACATAGCTCATATTGATGGTTGTCAGTTAGAGAATCTCTCAAATAAGAGTAAAGAGTTATTATTGTATTTTCATACATTTAAAGTTCTTGTCTAGTGTTTACAAAGCTTTATATATTGCATCTTTTTATGCTTCATATTGAATTGAGTTGAGTATTCTTGAGTTGAGTTGAGACGAGACGAGGTGAGTATGTCTTCCATTCCATAAGTTCAAGCTGTATGTTATGTTTCAGTGTTCCCCTTACATACTCGTACATTCAATGTAATGGCCTCATTTGACCCACATCATTTCCTGATGTAGATACAGGTATTCAGGATCATCAACCAGTGCTGCGTTGATCTCATCGGATTTCAGCTAGCTTTGTTGAGCCACCGTGCTTTCGGAGGGTTCCACATTTACTTTTTAGTTTTGTTAAGATGTCGTGGATCTTGTCCCCATATCTATCATAGTTATTAGAGGCTTCATAGACAGTAGTAGTTGAGGAGTCATTTTCTCATTTCCCTTATTGATCTTTCAAAGACTTTGAGTTCAACACTTATGTTCATGTGAGTATTATTGATTTAAACTACTTTACTTATGAGACCTTATGAGTTGAGTTTTAATTGAGTTCCTATATTGATGAGTAAGTCTTCCACTGAGTAATGAGTCAGGACAAGGGTCTGCTTGGGGACCAACAATGGTTCTTGAGTGTCGGGCACGTCTAGGGTGTAGGCTTGGGGCGTGACACGTACACTCAATGTACCAATGTCATTTGACCTGCATCATTAAATGATGCAGATATAAGTTCTTAGGATCCTTTAAAAATTTTGTTGAGATTACTTTATCCACTCGTCATCTTTTGAGTGAGGCCTCCTTGCTTACGGAGAACTCCAATTTTGTGAGTTACTAGTATTAGTTTTTGAGAAGTCGTGGGTCTTGTCCGACACTCATATTGATGGAGTAGAGGCTTCAGAGATAGATAGTTTGGAGATTCTTTCAGTTTCAGATGTTTTATTTAAAACTTATGTTTCCTACTCAGCATACTCAAAGAGTTTTGACATTCAGTAAAATTTTGTTAAGCATTTCTTTCAGTTTGATGCTTATGTATGCTTGAGTTATTCTTCCGCTTGTAGTCAGTCAGGATGAGGGTTTTCTTGGGGATCAACAATGATTCTCGAGTGCTGGCCATGTCCAGAGTGTAGGCTCAGATCGTGACAGAGTCTTCCACAATTTTATGTTTTCTACATAGTACTAGTTACGACAGCACAGGCCATATATATATATATATCAACAGTTGAAGTAATTTTAAGTCATTTTCTAATTTGAAACGCAACTCCAAATTAAATTTTAAATTTTCATAACCAAACATTAATATTCAGATAAAGTAAAATTTATTTTGAATTTTAAGAGAAAATGTGAATCGTAATTTTATTCAAACAAATAACTTAGAAGTAAATAAAATGATGACCACAAAAGCATATTTTTTTTATTTTTTTGAAGTAAACAAAAAGAATACGGAGTTGCTAAACAAAATTTTCTTTGTCCTTTGAATTTTTGGGGGAAACTTACAATAGACATATAGTAGAATCCATCCGTTTACGTCTATGTCTACTATATTACAAATATATTTTAATTGTAACTTCTTACTTTTTAGCATATCAAGAAATTCAAATTTTTTCCATATTTTATCCTCAATTAATTACTTATTTCAAATCATTTTCAAGATTTATGATTAAATATCAATTGATATGACTATTGTTGTAGAATACTTGTATTTAATGTGGACAAATAAAAATAAATAAAATAAATTATAAATATACATGGAGACCACACTTGCAAGTAAAATGACAAAATTCAAGTCGGGCCCATTTCTTTTTTAAGTAAAAATGTGGTAAGCAATACAATTACACTTTCCAAGTAAATGGGAAATCATCCAGGGGTATAAGCAGGCAGCACAAGCAGACGTATTGACGGTCTAGTGTTTGCTTATTCCTCGTTTAGTAATAATAGAAAATAGAAATATATATAATTTAATACACTACTAGTATTGATGCACGTGCATTTCACATGAATGTCAAACCATGAAGTACACACTCTCTTTTCGATCCAATTACAGTTGGAGTAGTAAGCTCATCTAGTTCTCCCTCTTTTCTCTGTTTCCTGCAGTTTGACTTTTAGTTGTCTTTACTGTCGATCTCAGCGAGTCACTCGTAGTAGTTTTCCTAATAGAAGGAGGACCCTATTATAGTTGCTAGTCTTACTTTTGATGGAGTGCTAGAAAGAGATACTGGGAAAAAATTCACATACTTTATAGTTTGGCATTCACGTGCAACAATACTAGTATTGATACACGTGCATTACACATGAATGTCAAATCATGAAGCACACACACTATATATATATATATATATATATATATAAAGTTGAATGGATAAACATATATATAATTCGATTGTATGTAATCAACATTATCAAAGCAATGAGTAAATTACGCCGAATAGATAAACATAAATTTGACTCACTTTGTCGCCTCTAATCGCTAGTAGAATTATGAGATCAACAATTTTTTACCTACATCGTCTTCCTAAAACATCTTCAAGAGCAACACAATAACGAGTAGAAGCCCAAGTAGGTGATTCAAAATGTTGACAACCTTCAAAAATTGATTGCAGTCCTTCATCATGTTATTTTACGAAATGAAAGGTATCGCAATTTAAACATATTTTTGGGAATCACTAGATCTTTATCTTTGTCTTCTGATGCTGGATATCCCACTAAATCAATGAAGTGTCATTTAATATAAGAGACATGAGCAGTGGGTAATACCGACCAACACTTTCTTCATCATCATTAGTAATTGATGTGTATTAACTGTCCCAATTCCTCTAACAATGGAAAGTTCTTCGAAGCGATAGTTAAACCTCCAACAAATTAACATAACACCTAACAAATCAGAGATGTTTGAGTTGATTGCATCCGTTAGAAAGAGTACCAAACTTAATAGAAAAAGGTAAAAGAGATGACTTTAGCACCCTACAAAATATGTTGTTAAATCATAGTGCAGATTTAAGAATTATATTTTCAAATACCAAAAATAAGTGGTATATGAAATTATCAATAGACTCAAGCTCAATAAAAACAAACATGTTACAATTTTATAATAACTTGTATATCAGTGCATTAATCTACTTAAAGAGATAAGTAAATAACATGTGTTATTAATATACTGAATAAGAAAAAAAATACTGGATGAAATATTTCTAGACGATCGAATTAATATTTTGTTAACTGGTTAAGAAGATGATATCCCACATCGATGAGGGATGAGACATCTGATTCCTTTAATATGGCTTGGACAAGTCAAAATCACTGAATTGGCAGTTGGACTTGAGTTTAGCCCAATATTCATTCAACATATACTGAGATAAAAAAAAATGAAAATTAGGCATGACTCAAGTCCAACGGACAATTCAGAAGTTAAAAATTGCTCAAATAATATAAACAGAAAAATAACTTCATACTCGATCGATGTGGTACACCAACCAATACAAAAACTAATGGAAAGTAATAGATACATAGAAATTTTAGGTTATTTGAATATCACTATTATATGAAAAAGGAGCAAAACATAACTAAAGAGAATTATATGTTCATATTGGATCATATTTAATTTCCTTCTTCGTTTTTGCCTTTTTTTTCTTTGTTAATGTAAATACATTACCTTTGGCACAATATTTTGGTGAATGTATGAGGATTATATTAAAGAATGATATTTTTAGAGATAATGTATATCAAAATCTTGGATTCGCTTAATATGTGCTTCTCGAATTGACACGTAAAGGACACTTAAATTGTCTACAATTTCTTTTGCTTTTGCTTTTGTTCTTTGCCACTAAACACTAGGCGAGTCCTTTAATTTTTTTAATTTCTTTTACATTTTTGTGGTTCATTTATATATCTTTGATCACTTATTTTATACTTCTTTCATTTTAATTTGTTTATCTTGTTTTTCTTTTTTAACATTTTAAGGTTTCTTGTTCAGAAATTACTCAGCAGTCAATAATACTATAAGAGTATACATATAGTCTTATAGTATTATTGACTACTGAGTAATTTCTTAACAAGAAACCTTAGTGAAACATATATATATATATATATCACTAAGGTTTCTTGTTCAAAAGTTACTCAGCAGTCGATGATACTATAAGGACCCGTTTGGTAGGTGATATTAAATAAAATAGTTCATGGATTAACATTTCATCCATCTAATACATTGTTTGGTTACTTAATTTAATTTAATCCATGGATTACTTATCCACCATATGTGGTCTTATCTTATCCCTAGAAAATGGAGGGATAACTAATCCAAGATTTAGCAAACCTTGGATAAGACCCCTAAATGACTAAACTATCCCCTTATTCCTCTTTTCTAAATTTCTTTTGTAATTTAATTTCCTTTTTATTTATATGGGATTGGTTATAAATGTTATTTTTAAATCTCCAATTCCATTTAGTGTAATTTAATGATTTCACTAATATTTTTTTCTCAATTTTTTTTGAATTTTTTTTATTCAAGGTAGTTTGTCGATTAACCACTTGAGTTATTTGTTTTATTAATAAGCTTTAGGTATTGACCAATTTAAGTAGTCTTAAATCTATGTTAAGTTTAAGATATATTTGACCAACAAAAAATTAGAAATACACCGTGCCATCAAGGATCTCCTTAGTGGTACATCACACCTTAAAATTAATAATTATATATA
>JAJOOO010017229.1:0-20592 GCA_029582685.1 Solanum piurae | reverse complement strand
ACTGAGTTCTGGGGAGGGGCTGCAGTGGTAAACCACGGACCACCAGCACGGACCGTGGTCTGATCTACGGTCCGTGGATGGTGACCGTAAGTTGCACCTGCAACTTCTCAAATTATGCATTTTTGATCTATCTAGGATACGGGGTGTTACAATACAACTTGTTAGTGATATCGTTTGCTTTGGGTTTAGACCCGCAAGATTAGTGTAATGAGGTTTGCTAACTTTTATACCTAATAACTCTCATGTGTTTTGTCGATGTGGAGTTCTTATACTAAGCTGGGAAGTGACATAAACCACCTCTTATATATATATATATATATATATACTAGTTTTACGGCACGTGTGTTGCACGTGTGTATCGTATAGATCGTATATGATGTTGTAAAATATAATTAATATTACTAAACTAAAGTTTTTTTAGTAAATAATTATAATTGAACGAACATAGGACAAGTGTTTTTAAATTATTAATATATATTGTCATAGAGTTACTTGTATTTTGAGATCAAAATGACTAGATATCATTAAAAGATATCAAAATAGATTAAAATTTTAAATATGAGAGAAAGTGATATTTCTTTAATAATATTATTTCTTATTTCACTCAATTTTGTAAACAAATCTAACCAACACAATAGAATAAAATATCCATTCAAAAAATGTCATCAATAGCCTTTCCTCTTGAGGTTATGAACATAAATGATGTACATCATTTACGTACAAATTTTGTCTTAAATATTCATACTTGAAATTTAGTATGTGCATGACACTAATAAGGATTATCATGGTTGTTATCATGAATGATGGTTATATATACTTCAGTAGAATAATTTAATTCTAATATATGAATAACACCACCTATGGTGAAAAGTATATCATTTGATTAAGTTTTTACCTTATCTTTGTGGAATTGTAGTCTTCTCATTTTTTCTGCCGCATACATATCATATAGTTGTTGTCTAATGAAAGTATCTAGTATCTTATAGAAGTTGTATCATGATATAAAATATTTAAATTTTTCAATAATAAAATTTAATGTATTATTTATAGAATCATTAATTTGATTTAAGTTCATTTTATGATCAATCACTAGTTTCTTATCTATTTTATATAGCTAGTAAGGAATGTATCTTGTGACATAAAGAAAAATTATATGGAACAATGCATAGCTAATGAAGAAGGAAGATGAAAATATATGCTCATGTTATATTCACTCTAGTGTTCTATTTTATTTAAATCTCTTGTCACCAACACTTTACTTTCTCCGTTCATTTTTACATACATATCTATTAAAAAATAATTATTATCATGGCTATGTTATCATAATATAAATAAAAGTGAAAATCTATTTTTGAAATAGTGAATTTAACATCAAAACTAATAATTCAATGGACTACATTTATACCCATTGTTTTAGAAAAATTAAGAAGAAACTCTTTCGTTTGAGGGAAAAGAATAAAAATGAAAAAACAAAGAAGATATATCTTACCAAAATCATATGCCTTTTTTCATATTTGTTTAATTTTATTGTCTCTCTCACAACTTTTAGTCACTGTTAACTCATGAAAATGGTAAGAAAAAATACGAGTGTGATTTGATGAATGATTTGTTACAATTTTTTCACCAACTCTTTCTTATGAGGAATCTTGATTTTCATTGAATTTTGAACTTAATCAATTTTTGCAAATAACACTTGAGATTTCTTAAGAAGAAAAAGTGTAGAGAACTTAAAGAAATTGTAGTTTAAAAGTGTGAGGAAACCCCTCTATTCACAACTCATTGAAAAAGTCACAACCCGACAAAAAAGTCACAACCCTTTGGAATAGTCACAACTCATTGAAAAAGTCACAATCCTTTAATTTGAAAAGGTATCTACTTTCAATATAATAAAATTAATTAATTTAATAAATAAAATAAATTGAGTTTTTAATTGGGAGTATTATAGTAATTCAACATTCAAGTTTGGAAGTTCATGTTTTTAAGGTAGTATAGATAGATATATAATTCTACGTTGCCTTTTCAAACGAAACAATGGTTCGTCCCGCTAGTGATATTTTTCATTTCGCCCTAGACCCACCCAACTTATAAACGCGCCATTATAGTGTAAGATTTGCTTACTTATCATGTGTTTTTGTCGATGTGGACTTCTTATCCTAAGGAGATATGTCACAAACACCCTCTCTTATGGACTCAACGTCCTCGTTGAGGTTTGCCCCCACCATTGTGATTTTCCCCACCACTTGATATTTGTCAAGACCTAGAAAAGATGTTTGCCTCACCTTATCAGAATTTTGCTAAACTCAGGTTAACTTTAGCTTGCTTCGACACAATTAACACAAAAGTTACTCTAATACCATCTGTAATTGCCTAACCCACTAGTCATATTGTTCTATCTGGGCATAGACCTGCACAACTTTTAAAGGAATCATTAAGGTACAAGGTCTACTTTCTTATATATACTTAACATCTCTCATGTATTTTCCTTATATGTTACTTCTTATCCTAAGTTAGGGTGTAACACGTACAACCTCTCTCCTGATTTTTCAAAGAAAATTAAATCATTTTTTACTCTAAAAACCAAGTGTGAGATGAATTCTTTAATACTTTGATCTAATAAGTGATGTAGTAAAAAATTATTTAAAAAAGCGATTCAAAATAAAAGAAATATGGGCGTGATAATTGGTCATACAAACCTGGACTCTATATAAAATAGAATAACTTGTCTGCAAAATAGAAGATTTGTGCATTTTAGTCTAGACTTACATTGGACAATAGGCCTCCACCGCTAGAGCCCATCCAAATCAGACTCAATAATTAATTCAAACATCAAGACCCTGCATATTGTTTTTTCACCAACTTAAAAACTACAATAGAAATCAAATAAAAGATCCTGCATACTATTTTTTAACCAAAAATAGACTGCATATAAAATAAATAAGAATTCAAATTGCTATTTTGTTTCCAAGGAAACTAAACTTGAAATTTTTCACATTCATTGAAGTTTCTGATCATGGAATTTCCTCCCCTTCTCCTCCTCTTTCTTCTTCTTATTCTTCTCCTTCTTCATCATCATCATCTTCATCTTCTTCTTCCTCCTCGTCCTCCTCTAGTTCATCATGATATCCTCTATAATGATGCTGCCAATAGAGCAAATTTATTTGCCTACTAAATTGATAATTCTCACATGTCGTTCCCAAATGCAAGCATTTACAATTGACACAGAAAAGTCTCAAACACTCGAGACATGCCCTAATCGGATATTCCCTTAGTTCATCAACTAGTGTACCCATACAATCAATAAAAGGGCAATCAATAACCATTGGCGAAGCCAAAACTTCCGTTAGTCGAATGGCATCTCTTACTCGCATAAGGAAATCAACCGGCATTATTGAATTGATATGTAACATTCCATTGCAATCAGAAACAGGGCACTTCATAGAAATCATCTCATGGATATCCTTATTAATTTTTTTGCCTATATAATTTTGTATGCATTCTTCACAATAACGATGATTGTAATTGGTGCCCCACATCATTGTGTTTGGCAGCGGAAACACATTTTTACAAATTTCACAAAAAGTGCATGAAGATTCCCCCTTTTTAGAAGTACTTTTCTTTAGATTAAGTGAATTAGGAATAACAGAATACTTGATTTCTACAGGCTTTTTACCAACCCCATGATTCGAGCTTGGTTCGAAGTTCTTACCTGAATGAAACTGAGCTGAGCAGAAGAGAATTTGTTGCAGCTCCATATCATTATCTCCACTCTCATAACTATTTTTATTTTCGGTGATAGCGATTACAGTAGAATTCAGCAAGGTGGGATAAACTTCGATTTCGCCGGAGTCCAAGTTTTGTAAATCTGTTGATTCCATTTCAACTTGAATCTGCCGTCATTGAGACCCTATATTTCTTTCCCAATATATGCATACATGTTGCATAAATATATATATTATTTTTTTCAGGTTCTTGTATTTATTTTACTTTTTAGGGTTTAGATTAATTTGGACTATACCAAATTTGCAATAAATTAACGCAATATGCGCAATTTGGTATGACATGTCGAAAGACGTGTCGGCCAAGTGAAACTGTCAATAAGACCATGCCACGCGTTGAAAGTGATACAACATGTCTAATCAAAACAAACACGTATCAAAACATGCCTCGTGTACAACTGATGTGTTTGAACTATTAAAAAACATAAACTAAAATTTGATTGGTCAAAACAAATCACCCTAATCACAATACTTCCCACTCAATAGAACTAACATGTTCAAACCAATGAAATATCATCATCCCAACTTCAGCCTAATCGATCAAAAAAATGGTCCTCGTCACATTTGTTTCTTCCCAACACAAGTGATATGTTTCATCCAATCAAATATTATCATATCAATCAAAATACGGTTAAAAAATGTTGTCCTGATCATATATGTTCAACCCTAGCAGAGGTGGCATATTCTAGTTAATCAGATATCGTCAAGAGAGTTTCAATTTGATTGGTCGAGAAGGGTTTGTCATCTCTTCCATCTTGACATTAGTGACATGCTTTAGTCAATCAATATCATCATGTCGACTTTAATATGGTTAAAAAGAGTTTTCCTTGTCACAATTCTTCCAACCTACAACTATAATAAGGATTTTCATAATTTAACAAGGCAAAGGATTCTCATGGATTAAAAGTTATAAGTTCTCTATGAAGATCAAGAACGAAGGCAAACTAAATATTGAGGCATTCAAAACAAATCTAATGAAGGCATATCAAATACCAGGGTGTTAAAAAATCATATTCACTTATTTTTGTCCATCAAAGTATTTTTGATGAATCAGGTTCAAATCCAACATAAATTCGAAATTAAAAACAAATATCCTTAAATTAATATCCGAAGAGAAGGATGAGAGGACTATTAGAGACTATAACACCAATTACTCTTAAATACAATAACATAAATATTTCACATTCTTATTATTTACTTGGCATGAACTTTATTGTCTACCACTCGTTTCTTTTTCGCCAAGTATGAAGACTGTTATGTTCTCATACTTTATGTTAAGTAACTCCATTTACTTGAGAAAGGAACGTTCCCAATAGAAAAAGGAAAGGTAAAACAAAACCACAACTACCATATGCCTTGTTAGAAAAATAGATGAAAAATATATTGAGAAAAAAAGGGAACTAATGAAGTGAACAAAAATTGAGTTATGCTACAGATTTATAAGCAAAGGAAAGTTAATAATGATCACTCGAATAATCATTTTAATTTAAGAAAAAAAAATACAAATTTCTAAGAAGTAAATAACCTTTAAAAGGAATAGTAATATTCTGAACTAACTGCAATATGTGAAGCCTTGAAATCGATCATCAAAAGCACAAGGTGCATGCATGAAAAAAAACTTGAGGGATCATAATGGGGTTTTAGTTAAGTTGAAGGACAAATATGTTGAGAGTTATGGTCCATTCCGTAGCGGTAGCAAAAATCATGTCCACACCTTCCATAGATTCAATTTTTTCTCAACTGGATATTCAATAAATACTATGTATATTGTTAGTTCAATGTGTATATTGTTTCTTGCCTTATTTCCCAAAACCATTAGCACAACTCTATTAGAGTATCAATTATTTGTTAGTGTCTTCATTATATTGTAACACAAAAAGAGCAAGTTGACATTCCAACTATAGTTATTACTTTACTTTCAAGTTATCATGTGGAGACATGTTATGAATCAACTACTCCCTACGTTCAATTTTTGCTTGTCCTCCATGTAAAATGATAAATATATACACTTTTTAACATACATTAATAGAAAAACATATACATTTTTCATTGTTTACCGCATCAATTATCCAATCAGTTTGGTCTCTATGTAATAAGAATTTGAGAAGAAGATGAGAAGATTCAAGCTATTTTCCATATGTTTCCACTTTTTGTTGTTTTAGTTTATCTCCTTTTTGTTGGTCTAAATTGTAGGCCTTGTAGTGTTGAGAAGAAGTTGGGCCTATTTGGCCAATGTACTCGATAAGAAATTCATTACATATCTATAAATATTAAAGGTTAATAAGCACTAAAACTTCAAATCTTCAATCCTTATTTTATTATTGCAACAACTTAATAAAAATTTACTAACGATGATTCAATGAGGGAAAGATTAATGAATGAGAAAAATACCGGCAAGTTAGTTGCAAGCATCCTCACTCTTTTCAACACAACACTTGCACTTTGGACATCTCCTCCATTTCTTGTTCTTAGCAATTCGCATCAATATCACATCTCCCTTCCCTCTATTGTTTGATTTTCCCAAATGCTGAAAATCCTTATACTCCAATCCCTCATGCCACGAGACATTACACTGAGCACAGAACAATCGACGACAATTAGGACACTCATAGTCAATCACATTGTCACTCCCATCATCAACCAACGTAGCTGAACAGTCCAATACAATTTCATCGAACCCGAAAACAGAGCATTATTTTCCAATTGGTCCAACACTTCCTTAGGAACAATTTCTCTCTAGAACTTTGGTTTAATTATGGCCTTACAAGGTCATCTTACAGAGCTAGATTTTTCAGACATGGAAACACTTGTAGCTCTTCCAAGCAGCATTGGCATGTTGAAAGGTTTGGTAAAGCTAGATGTCTCGTTCTGCTCAAAACTTGGAAGCTTGCCAGAAGAGATAGGTGATTTAGAGAACTTGGTGAAACTTGATGCAAGCTATATTGAAATTTTACAATCTCCGTCTTCAATCGTCCACTTCAACAATCTTATATTCTTGAGTTTTGAAGGACTATATTTAGAAGATGGAGAGTACTTTGTGTTCCTTTGGGTTAATGAAGGGTTAGGCTCATTGAAAATTCTGAATCTCATTTTTTGCAGTATATTAGATGGAGGACTTCCGGAAGACATTGGATGCTTATCATCTTTGAATTTCCAGAGCAATTAAATACAATATTTGCAGATTGGAGCAATGATTTGATCTGTCATTCGTTGTTTCATAATATCTCATCATTCCATCAGCATGACATCTCTGCTTCAGATTCCTTGTCACTAAGAGAGCTTCTGAGTTGGGGGAAGAATATCCCAAGTTGGTTCCACCATCGGGGATTTGATAAAAGTGTATCAGTCAATTTACCTGAAAATTGGCACGTACATGATAACTTCTTGGGATTTGTTGTATGTTACTGTGGGGAATTAATTGATACCACAGCTCACTTGATTTCCTTATGTGATGATGGAATGTTGCGTATCACCCAAACACTTGCCTTATCCAACCATTCATACGGTTATCCTAAGATTTATTTTTTCTTGGTACCTTTTTTTGGCTTATGGGATACATCTAAGGAAAATGGGAATACGCTAAATGACACTATGGGCTTATTACGTTATGTTTCTCCGGAGAAATGAAGAAGTATGGATTACGTTTGTTGTATAAAGATGATACTGAGCTTGACGGAAATTGATCCTCTTCTCAGAAACATTCCATTCTAATATTCTTGGAGATTCGCCAGCCTCTTCATCAAATAAATATAGGTATTTCTATTATTTGTGTTGTCTCTATTTATTTATATAACTCTCTCCGTCTATTAGCTGCAAAGTCTTCTTCCAAAACCAATAAATTTCTTTTGTCACGAGCTTGTATTATATTTTTTCTTTTCTTGAATTTTAGCTAATTTTTCCTATTAATGTTTTAGTTGAATTATTAAAACCATATCAAAGTTCAGGGAAAAGATGAAACAATTGAAGACGCGGCGCAATGTAAGATAGTGGAGGAAGCTGGAGTATGAGGCAGGTGAAGTTGAGGTTCGTTCTCCTTCGTGATATCTTTATGTGCTTCATAGTTAAGCGGTAAATTTACTTAGAAGCTCCTTGCTCTCAAAACGCTTTGCACTAATTAAGGATTAAATCTGATGTTGTGGTCACTCCTTTTAGGGTTACTTTGAGAAGAGGAAGATGGTACTTAGAGAAAAGAGAACATATATTTCCACTGCCTGAGCAAGAGATTTGCGAAAGAACTTGGGTATGCACTAATTTGCTCTTTTTAAATTTCATTTCGAAATATAATCACATTTCCAGAATGAAAGGGGACTATTTCCAGGAATCTAATGTAGCTCCAACGCTCGAGCTCAAATAATTTCTCCCCTACTGAAGAAGCGTAGTCTCCATTGAAATCTACTGTCAAATAATGTTACATGGTGAATAGGAATTAAGTACTTAAAATGGTCATTCAAAGACGTAGTAGAGGTAGTAATTTATTATCTGTTTCATATATCAGAACTGGAGTTGTGTGATATAATACATTGGCGTTATGCTGAGAAACAAAGTGATCTTTGACAATACAATATCCCATATCAATGCCGCTAATGCTATTAGTGTTTATTGGAGGCTATTATATCTAAGGAATGAGGCTCGCTTATAAAAAAGGTACATTTACATACATGGATAGCATGCCAGGGGATGAGGCTCATGTAATTGGTACAGTATTTTCGCCTCATGTTACTCAAAAAAATCTAACAATGGGAGAGTTTTCTTATATTATGAAGAGTAGAACTAATTTGATTCACCATTTCGATGTTCCAGAAAAATCATTGAGCTATGTTTGAATGGTTGTAAGAACCTACGAAGGTTTCCATGTTTTAGAGGAGAATTTATTGAATCTCTGGAACTATCTTTCTGTTCTAGCTTAGAGATATTTCCAGAAATCCTCAGAACAGTTAAGCCGGAGTTAAAGATTATCATGCATAAGTACTTTGGGAGAAGGGAACTACCATCATCTATATCAATACCTAGATAGCTCATACTATAGAGAGTGTTAGAAGATAATAATTTTGAACTTGTGTATTGCTCAAAGATTACAATGATATAAATACATGAAGAGTACTAACTGTTGGTGTATATATACATTTTATTATTAAAATAAAATATTAAATATATATGTTAGTGGGTATAAATTGTGGTAGAAGATGACTATTGGTTCTTGTAACTTATAAGACCATTAGTTCTTGTAACTCTCATGGTCATTAGTTTCGTGTAACTATATGACCATTAGTTTCTTGTAACTTATGTAACATCTATCACATTCATCTACCCACATTACTATCCCTCATTATACCCATTGATTATATGGAAGACTTCTTCACCTATAAATAGTGGTGTTTCTTCCTTTGTGAAGTATCCCCGAAAAAAAAGTGTGAAATAATATTGTAGTGTGTAGTAGTGAAAGAGAGAGAGTAGAGACAAAGAAAATATTCTAAGTCTTCAACTATATTCACTATATAAAAGAGAATATTTATATGTTGAAGGAAGGTGTTCTTTTTGTGGAGCTTTGGACTCTTCAACTAATCCGGAGTTGCTTGAGTTGTACGACGTTGTTGGACTATTGTATCCTGGAGGGGATAAGTCAAGAGTGATATTGTTGGATCGGTGTAAATTATGCCGCAGTGGGCTTGAATCTCCTTAAAGAGAACGAGATATATGCGCCTCAGCCTAAAGATTTGTTTATTCTTTTTTGTCATTTTATTTTCAACTGTAATTTTTATTATTTGTGGTATATTACACCAACAATTTTAAGGAAAACCATGTTTTGTTACAGTTTGAAAAAGTGTGGATATCAAGATAGGAGATTACAACATCATTCTGCTTCAACGTCACTCTTTTCGATAGATGGAAGAGAAGAGATGTATGGGTAAAGTATTTTTTTTTACTTGCTCAATTCAAGCGGAGAAAAGGTAAAGGAAAAAAAACATTTTTACCTAATATTTTTCATGAATAAAGTTATACTATTTTTCATTAAAAAAATGATATTTGAAATTATAAAATAGTGGGGGTTCATGAGATGAGAAAAAATCATTGTGAAAATGTGGTTTTTGCATCTTTGAGAAATGCTCTAAAAAGGACATTACAAGTACATATATTTATTGTGGAATAAATCACATTTTGTTGGTTGACTATAATGTGATGATTTTTGGCTCTAACATGAGAATTATAAATAAATTATGAAAAACATATTGAGTAGTCATTTAACATGAAATGTTTTGAGTGAGATAAGTTTCATCCTTGGAATGAAAAAATACCAATTGAAATAATTGTGAAATACAATTTTGTTGATTGTCTAAGTCTTGCAACTCATATTGGTTCCATTGTGTGAGAAAGTTGTGACAAACAAAGAAAAAAGGGAGTTTTCTAGCCTAAAAAAAGTGAGATATGTGACTGAAAACTTGACTTGATGGTGTGTTTGTAATAAAACTACTTGGCAGGTACAAGCAAACTAGATGAGAAAAATTTGGTGCTATTTGTTGGAATTGAAAGAAGAAAATCATATTGCTTGCTAACTCTACTTTGGAGGTTGAAGTAAAAAAAATTAAGCTTCAACTGGTGAAAAAGTAATTGATTTTACTATATCAAACACTTTATTTTGAGAAATTAATTTTTCTACTTTTGATTAGTTGTCATAGCACCAATATAATGGTAGAGTACAAAGTCGTTATTAGGTAAATTCAGAATCATGAAGAAAAAACACAATGTTGTGAGATACATTGATCATTGGTATACTATCAATATTAATTGTGTTAAAATTTATGATAATCTTGCAGATTCATAAACTAAGGCCTTAGTAAGATAAAGGGTTTGAAGCACATTGAGGGGATGAAATTGAAGCTCATAAATTCTAAGTTATATATGAGGAAATCCAACCTGGGGACTAGAGATCATATACCCAGGTTCAATGGAAAGAACGAATCATATGATAACTTGTTGTTAAAAGCACTATTATTAATTTTATTAAATCCCTATGATGTAAGTGCAGTTATCCAATAATGATTTGTGGAGGTTGAGTCTTGAACTCTTAATAAAAGTTTGTATCTCGTATGAGTGGGATGTCAAATTATAGGAGCAGCTTGACAGATTTCATCCATGTGAGTGTGAAAGTCGGGCGCTTTCTAAGAGAATGGGCTTGTTCTCAAAAACGCTCATGAAAACCGGGATACCGTAATGTGCTGGCTGTTAAATCTTATGTCAACACTTTGATCATTGTGTGTAAGAAGTGATACTTTATTTCCCTTAAGCAGTCATAGTTCAACTCTGAAACTACTACTGACTCTGGAGTAAAGGTTATTGTTTTACTAAGTGAAGGTTCAATGTAGAGCACACCTTCATTATGCATAATAGTCTACCTTCAACTAAATTGGTGAACTCTCTTAATATTAATATTAAAATGAGTGGGGGAATGTTTGTGTATATACATTTTATTATTAAAATAAAATATTAAATGTATATGTTAGTAGGTATAAATTGTGGTAGAAGATGACTATTGGTTCTTGTAAGTTATATGACTATTGGTTCTTGTAAGTTATATGACAATTAGTTCTTGTAACTCTCATGGTCATTAGTTTCTTGTAATTCATATGACCATTAGTTTCTTGTAACGTATGTAACATCTATCACATTCATCTACCCAGATTACTACTCCTCATTCTACCCATTGATAATATGGAAGACTTTTTCACCTATAAATAGTGGTATTTCTTCCTTTGTGAAGTATTCCAAAAAAAAAGATAAGAAGTTTGAAATAATATTGTAGTGTGTAGTAGTGAAAGAGAGAGTTGAGACAAAGAAAAAATTCTAAGTTTTCAACTATATTCATAATAAAGAGAATATTTATATGTTGAAGGAAGGTGTTCTTTTTGTGGAGCTTTGGACTCTTCAACTAATCCGGAGTTGCTTGAGTTGTACGACGTTGTTGGGTTGTTGTATCCTAGAGGGGACAAGTCAAGAGTGATACTGTTGGATTGGTATAGATTATGTCACAGTGGGATTGAATCTCCTTAAAGAGAGCGATATATCCGCGACTCAGCATAAAGAATTGTTTATTCTTTTTTGTCATTTTATTTTCACCTGTAATTTTTATTATTCGTGGTATATTACACCAACACTAACTAGTTATGGTGACTAAACAATCAAATCTATCCTTTTGTTCTTGAATTTGGTTGGATAGGATTATCCTTAACAACACCCCCCCCCCCGGCAAGATGGAGGATTCATTTAGGAGACCAATCTTGGACTTGTTGGGCTGAAACTGATTCTTGCACAAAGGCTTTGTAAGAAGGTCAGCAACCTGATCCTTTGAAGAGATGTGAGATATTCGAACAACAAATTTTTGAACCAAATCTCTAACAAAATGGATGTCAATTAACAAATGCTTCATTTTGGAGTGAAGAACTGGATTTTTACATGTGTATATGGTAGAGATATTATCACAGTATACTGTGGGAGGTGGAACTGAATAACCAAGTTCCTAAAGAAGGGATTTGACCCATTGAAATCGGCAGTTGTTACAGCAACGACCCTATATTCAGCTTCAGTGGATGATCTAGCAACTATCGTCTTCTTTTGGAACTCCAGCTAATTGGAATATGACCAAAATATAAAAAGAACCCAGAAGTTGATGTTCTATCTGATGGATCACTAGCCCAATCGACATCTGAGAAATCATGAAACTTTAAAGGAGATTGTGGAGTAATATGGATACCAAAGGCAATAGTAGAATACAGATATCGTAGCAGATGCTTATGAGCGAACCAATGATGATGATTACGACAATGCATGAACTAGGAGAGTTTGTCAACAGTAAGGGCAATATCAGGCCTCGTAAGATTTAGATATTGCAAACTTTCATTCAGCTGGCAATAACGAGTGGGTTCTTTGATGCACTGTAACTTGAGTAAAGATGTGCAGTAGCAATTGGAGTAGACACTTCTTTAGGCCCCAAGAAAGAAAAATTCCTTTTGATGTTTTATGAACATCAACACAAAGAAAGAGAGACAACTCATGGGGATCCTTTAATGAGAACCAGACTCCAAGGGCTTCAATAAACTGTTTGATGAAGGATGAGTTGTTACCTGAGAGATCATCTACATACACTAAGAAATAGCAACATGTGGTACCTTTACGATATATGAAAAGAGAGTGATCACTTTGTGATTGCCAAAAACCATACTTCAAGGAAAATGATCATAGCGCTTGGTACCAGGCCCTTAAGGCTTGCTTGAGTTTGTACAGAGACTTGACTAATTTATAGACATCGTGTTGTTTGGCTAGATCATGAATCCCGGTGGTTGTTTCATGAACACATGTTCTTCTAACGACCATGCAAGAAAGCGATATTCACATCCAATTCAAATAGAGGCCATGGATGTGTAACAGCTAAATTAAGAACCACACAAATTGTTACCGGTTTAACCACTAAGCTGAATTACTCGCAAAAATCGATTCCAAGTCGCTGGTTGTCTCCCTTTGCAAGTAATCGAGCCTTGTATTTTTAAGTGAACCATCTACATTCCTTTTGACCCTAAAAATCTACTTACAACCGACTAAATGGGCCAGAGCTTGTCCATTTGTTATTGGTTCTAGTACTTCCGGTAAAGGATGTTTGGAGATATGGTGAACAGATTTAGGTCTGTAAATGTTATTTTTGGAACGAGTGACCATGAGATGAGTGTTTGGAAATAAAGAGGAAGGAATGTTATTTTTTGTTGGAGGAGAATAATCAGTATTCACAGTTAAAGGAGAAAGATTAGTGTTCTCCATTGAAGGAGAAGGATCACAAGGTAATGACAATTATTCAACAGAATGATTGGCATGCGAGGATGAAGTAGGAAAGGAATTTGATGAGAATGGTATTATAGTGTGAGAAGATTCAGTAGAAGGGATACCATACCAATTTGAATTGGACTGAGAATCTGAAGGATGTGTTTGATATGGAAAAATATTTTCAAGAAAGACAACATGACGTGAGGTAATGTACCTCTTAAACTTAAGATCATAGCAAGCATATGCACTCTGATGCAAAGTGTAACCAAGAGAGATTCAAGGACAGACTTGAGATCAAATTTGGACTTGGTATAAGGACGAAGGCAAGGATAACAGAGGCAATCAAAGACACGTAAAAGTTGATAATTTGGAGAACGGTTAAAAAGCTTTTGATAGGGAGAATAAAATTGAAGAAGTGGTGTGAGAAGACGATTAATGAGGTATGTGGTTGTTTTGAATGCAAAAGACCAAAAGGAGGAATGGAGGAAAGTTGTTTGCAGTATGTAAGACTAGTTTCAACTAAGTGACAATGGCGACGTTCTACAGCCCCATTGTGTTGTGGTGTGTGAGGTGGTGTTTGTAGATGATTTATTCCATAAGATTGAAAATATTTTTCTAAAGTGAAAGATATTATCCACCCCGTCGGTGTAAATTGATTTTATCTTGACATTAAATTTATTTTTGACAAGTTTTTGAAATGGTGGAAAAATAGTAGACACATGTGATTTAGCCTTTAAGGGAAGGAATCAGATATATTTTGTGTAATGCTCCACAAAGATGATATAGTAACGAAACTCATCAACTGATTGCACAAGGGCAGGACCCCATAAATCATAGTATAATATCTCAAGAGGTCTACTGCTTGTTAGAGGAGAAACACCAAAGAATTGATGATGACTTTTATTGCATTGGCAAGGATTACAAAAGGATGCTTTAATAGAAGATGTTGGTAACTGAAACTTGGACAAAATGAAATTAAGAATCCTAGCATTAGGATGGCTAAGAAGTTGATGCCAAGACTATGATGAAAGGTGAATGCTGAAGCAGACATGTTTATTCGAAACTGCAGAAGACAAAAACTTGTACAAAATTGATCAAGTGCGCCTTTGAGCTGAATCTCCCTCGTGAATTGATCCTTCACAAGAAAATAATCAGAAAAGAACTCAATTGACATTTGGTTTGAAGTATAGAATTGTGATACATATATGAGGTTGGTTTTAGATAAGGGAACACATAAAACATTAGAAAGATGGAATTTTTTTGCAGGGAGAAAAATAGTACCAGAACCAACATGTGAGATAGACAAACCTGAGCCATATGTTTGGTGCAGTTCGTCACTACCGTCATATGGCGAATGAAGAGATAGATGATAACACACAAATTACCCTAAAATAAATTCCAAGAGTAGGAGTTCTTCATCAATAACAAATCACAACTAAGAGTTGGAGTCGAATCCTAGAGGGAACAATTTGTTGGCTATCGAAAAGACAAAGAATCAAGAGTTACAAATTTGAACCTAAACTCTGAATTTACAATACTATCAAATTAAAAGCGATTTTTCTAACTAAGAAAAGGATTTATGAAAATACAATAAGAAGAAAGGGATAATTAGTATTTAGGAAATTCAGAACTTAACACTCATTCAACGATCCATTGCCATCTCAACACACGCAAATCAATCAAAGGTAGGTTAGATAATCGTCAAATAACATTTAACTCCTTTTGATCTCAAAATGTTTTCTCATGAAATATCCTTTCAGTTTCAATCGTGTTCAATAGTCCAATTCAATACCTTAATCTAAACCCTTATTTCTAGCAAGTTTGGCTTTCAACAAGGTAAACCTGAATTATCTTCTTTCGTTCTCAAATTTAGGAATCAAAGTCAAACATTATTATCAATCTAATCCTCCACTTTCACGAATTACTTTTCAAGCAACCCATGGATATCATAAGCTAGATTCAAGCATGCACTCTCCAATCATCAATTAAAGCATGACATATAGATCAAGCCCTAGTCATGAAAACATGGAATCACATACGAAATCATTAGAATGAACAATCAAGACCCAAATAAATTATCTATTTCTAGCTTAAAATCCCAATTCCAATTAGCAATTACACCCCACAAATCTAGCAATTTAGAGCAAAGAAATGAAGAAGCGAATAAGAGATTTACTAAATAGAGCACAATCTTCAAATCCACAATTGAATTGTAAGGCAACTTGCCTTTAGTGTCTCAACCCAAATGGAAATCTACAATTTTTCTCTCTAAATCTAACCTAAAAGATGAATTACTCTACAAATTTGAAATTGGAATTGTTCAATGATAATCCATGCTGCCTCTTTCCAGCCCTTTTGTGAGAATTTGGGTTCAATGCTTGAGAAATTCCAATTTTGCCCTTGTAAAAATAGGTGTGCCTCACAAATGTGGTTCGGAGTTCCACCATCAGGGAGTTGATAAAAGTGTATTACTCAATTTGCCTAAAAATTGGTATGCATCCCTTAACTTCTTGGAATTGCTATATGCAGGGGTGGCTCTATAGTGTAAAAAATAAGGCCTATGGGGGCCTCAAATTTTTATCGAGAATAAATTATATGTAATTGTTTTATTAAGAAATAATTATTTATGATAAAAAATTATATATATATATATTTAAAAACTATTATATTATTTTATTCTCTTTCACCTCATTCAAATAGAAGAAATTAAGAAAACATTGTTTACCTTCTCACATTTTCTGTGCTAGTATTTATATTATTTTTATTACTTTTAACTAGTAAAATTACCCGCGCCTCGTCCGGGAATTTAATATCACGAAATTTATAAAATAATACATAAAATTATCCGTCATTAAAGCTAAAACATAATATTATCTTACATAGAAGATTACGTAGTAACAAACATTAATAATGTAATGGAAAATGATAATTATAACATCTTATCATTTAACATTTAATCAATCATCTTTAACTTGATTTTATAATTTATCCTTGAACCCATGTCAAAATTTTATTAATTCTTGTCTTCTTTTCCTGGTTCACTTCGCACATCAAGGTGCGATAACATTTTAAGGTCTTTATGTCCTTACAATAGCGTACCAAATTTGAATTTTGTCTTCAAGAGATGTTAGTATAGATCTTTAAGGAATTTTTTTTATTGTACATTCAACAAATTCAGTACAAAAAACTTGCATGAATACTCAATTAACGTGTGTCATTTAATATGTACTAACAAATACTTATAACAATAACTTTGCAGAAAACATAAAAAATAAAGTTTAAAACATGTACTCAAAAACAACAATTAATAACATAAGCATAAATTAATGACGGTAAAAAAACATACCAGGATCTGTAACAATAGAATGAAACAGAAAGGAAAAAATTGAGCCCACTGAATGAAAATTTTATTTTAGAATGAGAGGAAATCCCTCTTTTTATAGACAACAAAGGATAGTGTGAACAAATGCTTAGTGTACCTTATCGGAAAGGTCACAACTCTTTGGAAAAGTTGCAACCCTTCGGAAAGGTCAGAACCTTTCATAAAATTCACAAATTTTCATAAAAGTCTCAACTCTTCATAAATGTCACAACTTTTCATAAAAATCATAACTTTTCATAAAAGTCACAATCTTTCATAAAAGTCACAACTTTTCATGAAAGGGGAAGGCTAGTTTTGGAAATAAATATATTAAAAGGGAATCCTTTTTTTTTGTGGCGCCGCATATGCGAGTCTAGGGTTCTCTTTTATATATATGATGATTCCTATTGTACTTCTCTTAAATCAAGTTTCTGATAAGTTAAAGTAATGCTTTATCAAAGTATGAATCAGTAATCGAAAAGTGTTGAACAAAGTCAATTTAATATATATATATATATACATACATATATATACATATATACATACATATATATACATATATATACATATATACATACATATATATACATATATATATATATATATATATATATATATATCTTCTTAAATTTTCAAGATTACAACAAGCATATATAAGGTGGGAGCCAAGTTATCAACTTTTTGAATTAGATTCTATGATTTTAACGTTTAATTTTATTTTAAATTTGTTATTTATTACTCATAGAATTTTGTTAACAATTCATATAATGATTATATTAGTGAAAGAGTGTTTTCCAACGTTGAATTGATGAAATATCACCTAAATTATTAACTGAAAATTAAATATTTGAAGAAATAATTTATAAAAAAACATTAAGTAAATATTTGAAGAAATCATTTTAAAAAAACATTAAGTAAATAATTTGCATCTTAAAAGTGTAAGAAAAGTAAATTTTAAATAAATACATATGAAGTTTGTTTAGATTTTAGAGGCACGTTTAGATTTTAGGTCACTAATAATGATAATAATAATGAAAATTTTGCTTTAGACCTTTGCATATGTTGAGCCGCCCCTGGCTATATGTTACTCCAGCAAATTGATTTACATTATTGTTTACTTGATTCCCTTGTGTAATGATGGGATGGCCCAGGAACTAGATTTAGAAATGTGGTAGATGAACTCTTCCTGTATTTCAAATAGTTGTGCCTTTTTTCCCCATAGCTAATATCCTTTTGTTGCTGCTTCCTGCGCCATTAGAGCCTTCTGCGATGGAGCACGAGCTCTCTTCCCCATGGCCAGCGCACGTTAGTAACCTATGCTGAGAGAGAAGGAGTCATCAAGAAAACTTTTAAAAAAAAAAACCCTCATTAAAACCCAAAATCGATAATATTTATTATTCTACCGTCCTTTGAGTGACGGACCGTTACTTGGTGATGAGCTTTCACTCAAAACGTTAAAACTGGCAAAACAAATGACCTTACTACTTAAATACATCGCCCAAGTGTGACGGACCATCACAGATCTCATCACACATTGACAACTTGTAGTGTCTTTGATAAATCGATCATAACTTTATTACTCCAGACATGGATTGACAAACGGTCGGTGGAGTTGGAAAGAAGACTCATACACCTTTAATGTGATAGGTCATGGGTTACCTTACTCTTCATATTCTAATAGATATGGTTGTTTGAAGTTGACTCTTATATGAACTCATGCGAAAACTTAGCCGGTAGGAAAGCTTTGAACTCGACTTAGTGCTAGAGGTTCCTTATGACTCTAATTCAAATTGAATACACTTAAAACACTTAGGAATTGATCTTAGCACATATATACAATTATAAATTATCGGGTTTCGACTTATACACATATGGATAATGGTTCGAACCTTCGCTTAAAAGTTGTTGGGTGTTACATCATTAATTATGAATATTATCTAAGTAAAACAAATAAAATGAAACATGTAACCCAACAATTCTGATATGGGATACTGTATTTTTCTTAAGTAACTTTTGCATTATTTCTGAGCCTAACGCCAATGTATTATGTCATACAACTCCAATTCTGATATATGAAACAAACAATCCACTACTTCCTCTAATACGTCACTATTTCCAAGCCTAACGCCAATTTATTATTGCTTACCCAAGTTCTTTCGTGAATCTCTTTCTTAGGTAGAGGAAATATGTGCCCATCATAGGCAGTGTTACCGGTTCTGTTCTCAAAATACCATCTTCTTCTCAGTTTGCATGCTACCAACAAGGCGGTAGACTGTAAGATTGAAAAACTATTCATAATCCAAAAAGGAGCGACCACAACTAGTATTCTGTCATTTACTTTTAATATTTTTCCCTAAAAACTTATGCATCTTCAATTGTTTCATCTTTTCCGTGCATAAGGTTAACCTCACTTTTCCTCTTTTTCATACATACAAATCACTCGCTCGTTATTGATTTTTGTTCAGTTCAACACTAGAAGAAGCTTTGATATTTGTAATAATTCAACTACAACATTAGTAGAAAAAAAGAATAGCAAAAATACAAGCAAAGAAAAACTAGAGACAACACAAATATTACAATATTACCTATATTTATTTAATCTAAATTCCTTGGTTTGCAGCTGAAGAAACTGACCATTCTCCCAAGAATATTAGAATGTTTCTTAGAAGAGGAGCAATTCGTGTCAAGCTCAGGATCAACTTTATACAACAAACGTAATCCATAATGCTTCATTTCACCATAAACATAACTTAAAAAGCCCATAGTCATTTGGTGTTCTCCCGTTTGCCTTAGATGTATCCCATAAGTCAGAAAGAGGTATCAACAAAAATGAAATCTCAGGATTACATTCTGAATGGTTGGATAAGGCAAGTTTCTGGGTGATACCCGACATCCCATCATCACATAACGGAATCAAGTGAGTTGTCATGTCAATCAATTTTCCAGAGTAACATACAACAAATCACAAGAAGTTCTCACGTACGTACCAATTTTTAGGCAAATTGACTGATACACTTGTACTAGTTCCCTGATGGTGGAACCAACCTGGGATGTTGATCCCCCAACTCATAAGCGCTCAGGAATCTGAAGCAGATGAGATATTCTGAAACAACGAATTACAGATCAAATCATTGTTCCAATCTGCAGATATTGTAAGCAATTGCTTTGAAAATTCTGGCAGTTGTGGAAGCCTCTTGCAATTTGATAAGTACAAGGTTTCAAGATCACTAAGTTGGGCTATGCTTTCAGGAAAATGCACAAAATTATTTCCATTGAGATGCAACTCTTTCAAAGACAATAAGCATCCAATGTCTTCCGGAACTCCTCCATCTATTAAATTGCAGAAACTGAGATTCAGAATTTCCAATGAGTGTAACCCTTCATTCACCTGAGGGAACACAAAGTACACTCCATCTTCTAAACATTGTCCTGAAAAACTCAAGGATTCAAGCTTGTTCAACCGGACGATGGAAGAGGGAGGCTGTGAAATTCAAGTGCAGTGATATACCGTGAGTTTACGGTATTTCTAATACATTTCACTTAAGAGTTGTGTGTGTCTAGGGCCTTTTTGTATTGGTTTTTATGTGTTTTTATTGTATTTTGCAGGAAAGATGTTCAGGCGCGATAGTAAAGAGACAGCTGAAAGGG
>JAJOOO010017228.1:0-26365 GCA_029582685.1 Solanum piurae | reverse complement strand
AAACTGACTGAAAACTAGGGACCTAATGGGTGAAAGGAACCCACTAGTGAAATCCCACATACTTGGTGACGAATTTCACGGAGAAATCCTTTGATTTCCTGGCTGGAACTGAAGAAAACTTGTTGCGTTCTTGGAGTAGGGTTCTTGACCTCTTTCTCCTCTTAGCGTTCTAATTTTTCTAAGTTTTGATGAATGATTTGACTTAGGTAAGTTCTAGTTATGTTTCTAGGCTTAAACTAACTAAAACCTCACAATTTAGGGTCTAAACGATGTAGCTTAGGGGTCCAAAGAAATAGGAAAAGACCAAAAGACCCCTGACTTAACTGATGTTGGAGTGACCGACGGACGGGACCTACGGGCCGTAGGTCAACCTACAGGCCGTAGGTCAACCGTAACCTACGGCCCATAGATTGGGGTCGTACGTTAAGTCTGCCCAGTAGGGCTTCACTAAAATGAGCATAACTTTTTACTCGAAGGTCGGATTTAAGAAAACTCGGAGGCGATGGAAAGAGGATTCAATTATCTATTATATGTCATGGGACACATAATTCCTTTTGAGCTAAGATTTATGACCATTTGAAGTTGACCCAATCAATAATTTTCATCTAACTGGCTGATGACCCTCATCTATGTCAGACCTACAGACCGTGGATCTAACGACGGTCCGTGCTGATCGACCATAGTTCGTGTCAGAGGCTGGGTAAAGGAGTCTTGATCCAAAGACACATATCACGGACTATGGTCTGACCTCCGGACCGTAGGTCTGTCCTTTGGTCGAGACTTAGCCGATTTCTGAGCTTGGTTTTTGGGAGGGGCTGCAGTCGTGAACCACATACCCACAACACGGGTCGTAGGTTCGACTACGGTCCGTAGGTGGCAAACATAGGTTGCACCTGCAACTTCTAAAAATCTGCATTTTGGTTTGTTTAGGATTCGAGGTGTTACAATATAGGACACCTCAACTAAGTGGATCTACTAAGCTCTGCCCGAAGGCACTAAGGATTCATCTAAAAGTACGATCATGTACCCATGTTGGTAAGACATGGTTTATGGGGGTTGTGAGCTCTCTGAAATCTTCCCTATATTGGTGCTCAATACTACTCCTAATAATATACATACTGTTTCTCAAATGTATAAAACATTACTCTTTCTTTGGTTTGATATAAATGTTCAAACTATCCTCTTAAAAGAGGTAACTGCTCTGAATTGTCTCTGAAACTCATTGTTCATTTAGAAAACAAAATTTCTCTTTTCGTAATGTAAAATACATTTTGGATGAGATAATTACTCAAAATGGACCTCTTTCAAAGGTGACTTCCTTGAACTTAATCTTTCTGAAAACTCTATCAACTTTTCTAAAATAAGTCTACTCTTTTTCTTCATGTAAAATGAAACATTTGGGAAATACTTAGTTCCCTTATACTTTTTCTCAAACTGCTCTTTACTTCCTCAAAACTCAGTATAAACAATAATATTTTGTTTAAAATATTTTTAAAAGAAATTCACTGAATACTCAAAATAAGGTTCATGCTGAAATATAGTCATGAACAATCAATTCAAAAATCACAATTCACATTGTATGACAATTCAATGATTATGAAGAGGAATTCAATAATCAACAAGTCAAGAATTTACAACTCAATATTAACTCATCTCAAGAATACTGAAACCTAAGGATAGAACCCTAGATTACTCTTTTACTGATTTGAATGTAGATGTAGGGTGTGAGGACGAACTAGTGCAACACTTTGAAAGCCTCACATACCTGGAAGAAAAAATTTCTTTGGCGAATTCGAAGAAACTTGAAGAACACTTGAACCCTAGCTTTTCTCCTCTTGGAACCTTACTCTAATGTCTTGAAGTGTTAATGAATAGAAAAAAATTGATCAACACTTTCTAACTCCTTAATTAGGTGTAAAACATTGTAGGCTTAGAATAGGGTTTAAACCGACGTAGTTTAAGTACCAAACACATAGAGAAAAGACCAAAATGACCCCAACTTTTAAACTGAAAAAGTTCATCAAACAGACGGTTTCACAGACTGTATGAAGCTTCACAGTCAATGAAACTCTTCATGGACCGTCTAGTGGGTCTTCAAGTTCCACCTGCCTGACAAGGCTTCACTAAAACGGGCATAACATTTTACGCTGAACTTGAAATGACGCAAACTTGGTGGCGTTGGAAAGAGGACCTGAAGAACTTTAATTTGATAGGTCATGGGCAACCTAGTTCCATTTTTACTCAGAGATGTGATTGTTTCAAGTTGACCCAAAACTCAAAAACTGATGGGTGACCTGTACGAACCCCTAAACGGACTGTACCAGTCACCACGGGACGTCTAGGGTCTCGTCTAGCTGACCTTTACCTTGGCAGACTTTAATTGTCCTTCACAATGCGCAAGATGGTCCATGGACCCCTAAAAGGGTGGTCTAAGGTGTCGTGAATGGTCCATGATCCATTTTGGGTTCGTGGACTTGCATTTTGCCGTTTTTAGCCATTTCTCGAAGTTCAAGGTGTTACACTTATATTGTCTGAAATCTTTCCTTCCCTTTTTGAATTAACTAATCTTGTTTCATGTGTGTGAATATAAAGATTTTTTGTCAAGACAAATGAAAATTACTATTAGGATTATAAAATTCTAGTTATAATATGATACAAAAAAAAGGCGACATATCTCTTTGGTCTAATATGAAGCTTCAAATTTCCAAAAAAAAAGGAACAAATGATAAAGAGAATAATTTATGGATTCAACTGGAAATTCTAAAATAATATCATATGTTCTAATAAAACAATGCACAAATAAATTAAACCTCCACGAAATAACAAAATTATTGAAAGCAAGCTACAAACCAACATTAAAGCTTTAGATCTAAATCAAGCTCCTCTTCTTCTTCATTATTCATTTCTGTATCCCCCTCATCCAACTTCGTTTGCATATAATAATTTCTACCAAGATTATCATCAATATTGATTGGTGAATCCTTTATATTTAAACCCTTTGCACTATTTTTGCTCTCAAAATTATGGGAATTCTCCAACGCATCAGCTCTTGTTCCAATCATATCAATGTTGTTATTTCCTAGGTAATTCTTTGTACTCAAATATGATGAGCTTGATGATGATGACCACTTCTCAGGGTTAAATTGATAACCGTATTGTGAAAAAATAGCCATGTCAGATAAAACATAGGGTTATGGAAGACATAAGAATCTCCTTTAACACCAGATGATGATTGATTTGTAAAAGAATTGTAATATGGCACATGTGAGGTTACATTTGAGGAAGGGTTGAGTATTGATGATAACTGGGAGAGCTAAAATGATGAACAACATCAACAAGTTTCTTTTTACTTTTAGACAATGCCCTCTCTTGTTTGTGAGCGTTTTGGTATCCCCCTAGGGCTTGTTTAGTGGAAAATTCTTTCTTGCAGAAGTTGCACCAGAAAATCTTAGTTTTTAAGGAACTCCTCTGCGTGGGAGTTGCCTCATTGGAAGACTCAGAGTTGCCTCATTGGAAGACTCACTAGTATGAGCTGATGTTGAATTCTTCTCATTGTTGTAATCATTGCGAACTTTGAGATCAAGCAGTACTCTACCAGATGAAAAATTAGGTGGGTTTAATTTAGAGTCATCCATAATTTTTTCTTTCATCTTCATTGTGTTTGTAATGACCTCACGAGATTCTTCTGTGGCTGACAATATGTTAGAAGATTTAGAAGAACATGACTTTTTCATTGCAAAAGCATCCATTTCCCCACTATACTAATAATTATGTTCTTGAAATTTACTTGAGATAAGAAAGAAGAGAATGGATCTATTAAATAGACAATGTTCTAGAAACGAGATCCTTCAAATTTGGAAAATTAATTAATGTATGGTGTTCCAGATGTAAAAATTTAAGCAACCAAATCATAGTTCTAGTAGAGGATCATATCAACTTAATTGAAAATCTAATTCCATCAATATATTTTAAATGATGGTAAGAGGAACAAAAAAATATTTGTAAGAAGTACTTAATAATTAAAGAGCCCCAAAATAAATTGTAAGAAATATTAGGAAAATTAATAATTATGAAATCATGATGCCCCATAATATATGGTAAGAGGAAGTGGATACTAAATGGTAATTAGGAAATTTAATAATTAAGTAGTCGTAAAATATATCCTAACAAGTATTAGGAAAACTAATGGGAAAAGCAATAAGTTTCCCCTTGAACTTGTCTCGAAAAGTCAGTTACACGCTTAAACTATCACGGCGACCTATTACACACCTTTACTACTCAAAATTAAATATATTACCATCCTTAGACGTGTAACACCACTCTAACATTATGTGGTGTATAACACTCGTTGCCACATCAGCGCTATGTCAGCGCCATGTCATGCATTATAATTTTTGGTTTTCTTTTCTGTATTAATTAAATTTTCTTTTGTTAACTATACTAGTATACGTACATGCGCGTTGTGCGGATATTTTAGAGTTTAGAAATAACTAATACAAATTATTATTGAGTATATATACAATTAATGCTAACAAAAAAATTCCCCTAATATATGTGCAATGATGATACGTTCTTCAAAAACACTAAGCATTATTATAACAACTTCCCCTTCTTCTTGTATACAGAAAACTAAAAGCATATATGGTGTTTGATGAATTAATCTTGTGCTAATTAATTAAATTTTAAATTTATAGATCAATCTAAAATCTAGTATTAAAAATATTGACTCTACTCTTAGCTAAAATCTAAATATAATTTACAAAGTATGTTGCAATCTCTTTAGCACAATCATCTCTCGTTCAATCCTGCAAAATAAGATGATTTTCATTTAATCAAATAATTGCATAAAATAAGGATGTACAAAATAATGACTTTCGGTGACCAATGTAAAATAATTATTATAAGCAAATTAATTAATATAACCACATAAAATAAGTTATCAAATTAATATACCACGTAAAAATAAATTATATTTAGTGCAAAGCAAAAGTTGAAAGATGAAAAAACTGATCAACTTCTATTCCTTTAATTTACTATAAATCTCTTCTTTTATTTCATGGATTTTTAGATTTGTTTAGCTTTTTTAAATATACTTTTATTCTTTAGTAGATATGTTTATCTTAACATAGTATAAAAACTTTAATCTAATCTTATATAAATAATTAATATATTATTTTTAATTTAGATAAAATTAATAAATTATAGGTACCATCAACATGCTATTATCATCGAAAAAAATGTTGTTGAGATTAATAAGGTTACTTTTAAGTCATATCTCTTCAAAGAAAAAAAAAATATTTTTTTTTTCTTAAATGTTTAAAAAATTATGACAGGTTGTTTTTTAATTAAAAAACTCATATTTGTGATACTTAATAATTTATTTTAAAAAAATACTAATGCAACCATATGCACTATAATTCCCCATAAAAATAGTATTTATTATTAAAAAAATTAATCTTAAAAGATTCTTTATTTAAAAATAAATATTTATAAAAAATAAATTTTACAAAATTATCTTTTGCAAAAAAAAAAAAACGCATGCATGTAATTGCAGTTAATTATTTTAAAATTAGTGGATCAGTTTTAAATAAGTTAGTGAGATCAGTTTTAAATTAATGTAAATATTTTTATCTTTTATATTTTGAGTTAGGTAAAGAGAAGTAGTGAATTCCTAAAATATAAGTAAATTAATTAAGAATTTTCTACTTCCAATTTGAAATTTCATAATTCAAATAATTTTAATTTATAAATTAAAATTTAACAAAATAGTAATATAATAAAAACTGTTAATTATAATTTAACAAAAAAATTAAATGCAATAAAAACAAAATGGAAGCAAAACAATGAGTTAGCAGAAACTACTATTTAAAAACCCACTTTCTCTATATTTCATCTCCAGTTCACACTTTACTAACAATTAAATTAATATTTTTTAGATAAATTGATTTCAAAATTTTAAAAATAGTATAACGGAAACATAAAAAATAAAAATTGAATGTTACCATAGTTAATAGGACTCTTTTCTATTTTTTTATTTTTAGTTTAACAAAAATATGATTAAATCTTCTTAATTATTTTTATTTTTTAAAAAACGGAAAGTTACGATGGGTGACAATTCTAACTAATCACATTTCAGAACAAACACATGCATTTAAGTTTTTATTTTTTAATTAAATAGTTGAAACTGTTTACATCTTAATTCAAATTAAAAATTGTTATATCAACTCTAAACTAATAAACTATACATAATTTGTTTATTTATAAATTTATTCTAAACTTAGAATCCAACTTTTATTTTTATTTTAAAGTTAAAATTTAAAATGGGAAAACAATTGCATTTGTTTTTTAAAAAAAAGACTTTTATTTTTTTAAATGGGAAAACAATTGCCTTTGATGCTCAGTCTTGACTTGTGACGATTTGGTCACTTAGCAATAACTCGGAAATTCACCTTTTCATGCCACTCCACTAATAGACTTTTCTCAAGTTATGGTATATCTTTGTGGCACCAGGATGAATCTAATATCAAAAACTATGGGTTTCTTCCTTGATTCTCTCTTGGAGTTCATCCATACTTGGAACACACATCTTACCTTTATACCTCAACACATCATTTCCCTCTTGTGCAAAAACCATCATGTTATGCTTATGCATGGTTGCCTTTAACTCAATTAAATAGGATACTTTTCTTGCTTCTCCTTAACTTTTGACACTAATGAGGATTGGGCCCCATTCATCACGACCACTCCACCTTTAGTGGAATCTAACAAAAAGACTCTAGCCGTGCAAGTTTGAGAACTTCCTTAGCTAATTCTTTCTTTCCTTCCTTTACATGAGCAACACTTCCCATGGACAACCTTCTCAAGGATTCAGCAACAACATTAGCCTTACTTGGTATAGAATACTCGTATCATAACCTTTAAGTAGTTCTATCCACCTCCTTTATCTAAGAATTAACTTCTTCTAACTGAAAACATACCGGACACTCTTGTGGTCGGTGAACGCCATAGATATATTCGTGCCATTTCATAAGAGCAAAACTACTGCTGTCAACTTAAGATCATGAGTAGGGTAGTTCTTTTTGTGAATCTTAAGTTGTATGGAGGCATAAGTTATAACCTTACCATTCTAAATCAATAAACAACCAAGTCGCATCGCAATAAACAACAAAATACTTTGTACCATCTCGTAGGGTCCTCACTAGAGTAGTAGTTAATTGAGTTTTCAATTCCTAAAAGATTTTCTCACAAGCATAAGACCGTCGAAACGTAGTTGTTTTCTGAGTCAACTTAGTAAACAATAAATTAAACCCCTCGACGAACCTTCTGTAGTAACTGACCGATCCCAAGAAACTCTTTATATATGTTGGAGATGTGGGTCTGAGACAATTCTACACTTCTTCAATCTTCCGAGTGTCAAAACGTATTCCTTCACAAGATACAATCCGGCATAAGAACGCTACAGATTCAAGACAAGATTCACACTCACTATACATCACATATAACTCTCGATCTCTGAGAGTTTGGAGGACTATGCTAAGATGAATATCAAGGTCCTCCTCATTCCTCTAATAAATTAATATGTCATTAATAAATATGATAACAAACATGTCGAGATACTGCTTAAATACTCTACTCATAAGATCCATGAATGCAACATGAGCATTAGTCAAACCAAAGGACATAAAAAGGAACTCAGAATGACCATAACGGGTCCTAAATGCTATTTTTGGGATGTCATGTTCTCTCACTTTCAACTGATGATAGCCATATCTAAGGTTTCTCTTAGATAAACAAGTGGCACCCTAAATTTGGTCGAAAAGGTTATCAATTCTCAGAAGAGTATACTTATTCTTTAAGGTGACCTTGTTCAACTGGTTGTAATCAATACATATCCTAAGAGAACCATCTTTATTTCTCATGAATAAGACTCGAGCTCCCCAGGTAAGACACTTGGTCGGATGAAACAATTATCAAGAAGATCTCTCAATTACTCTGGAATCTTTTTACTCAACTGGAGCCATTCTATATGGCAGAATAGAAATGGGTTGAGTATCGGGAAGAATATTTATTTTGAAGTCTATTTCTCTCTCTCTCATAAGGGACTCCGAGAATATCATTCGGAAAGACCTTTGGAAACTCCCTCATAACTGGAACTGATTAAATATGTAGTATCTCAATGCTAGATTCAATAACTCGGACTAAGTGATAGATGCACCCCATAAGAAACTAACTTTCTTCCTGAAGGTATGAACAAAACAACCTTTAGACACTGCAGAACTACTCCTATAGAATAAAACTAGCTTATTAGGAAACTGAAACTTGACTACTCGAGTTTTGCATTCAACTGAGGCATAACAAGCATAAAGCCAGTCCATACCTAGAATAACATCAAAGTCCACCATATCTAGCTCACTAAATCAGCCATGGTATCCTTTTGATTGACAAAGATGATACAATTAAGATCTACTCTTTATGCTAGTATAGACTCACCAATAGGTGTGGAAACACTAAAGGGGCCAAGAATTTTCAGGGGAAATATCGAACCTCATGGCTACACAAGGAGTCACAAAAGACAATCTCGCACCTCGATCAAGTAAGACATAAACATCAAAAATAAAAACTTTAAGCACACTAGTGACATAATCTGGTGAGTTTTCCTAATCGTAGAGACTAGCTTAAGCATACTGACAGTTAGTACATCAACATGTTCCTGAAGTAGCTCCTCCTTGGGTATTTCTATCTACTAGAGCTATTAAAGAAGATTGGGCTCTATTGCCCGTATTATCTTGCTTGTTCTTAGGGAATTCTCTTATAAAATGACCCGTCTGACCACACTTGAAACAACCATTGGAGCCATCACAACATTTTCCTGGATGGGTCCTACCATACTTAGCACAAGATGGGCTCTCAAAACCCTGTGCCACACTACCCTAAGATTGAGTACCCTAAGCTCTAAAATTCTGAGAACTCTGATTCCTGTGATCATTATTTTTTCTTGGCTAGCTGAAGGTGGAGCTGATCCAGATGAACTCTGCTAAGAAGATGACCGATGTCCATTCTCAGTCTTTCCTAGCCAGTCTCATCACTTGTTGTCTTGACCCTCTTGTTGCGAAACTCTTTTCTATCCTTTAACTTATCCTCCTCAACCTGCTGCATATGAATCGTGAGTCTAGATATGTCCATGTCCCCTATCAACATAGAAGTTTTAGGTTTCTCGTTGGATGGGGGTGATAGCCCAGACATGAACAAACCATCTTGCTCCTCATATCTGCCACCATCTCTTGTGCATAGTAAGATAGCAGAGTAAACTTAAGATTGTACTCCTGCACACTCATCGCATCATGTTTTAGATTCAGGAACTCTCTCCCTTTAACTTACCTTAGCTCTTGGGGAAAGAAGTTTGCCTAGACAGCATCCTCAAACACAGCCACACGTAAGCATGAGTTAGAAGAAGCTTGTATAGATTTGAACTCTATCGCACGAACAGGAGTAAGAAAAACGTGAAATATTCCTAAGTGTTGTAGCCTCCCAATTATAGATGTGGCGTGCTTCATACCGATAATAAGGACTTTACATAAATGACTTCATAGACAACCTAGGACTCTTGAACTTTATGCTCTGATACCAATTTTATCACGCCCCGGGCCTACACCCTACACGTGGCCGGCACTCGAGAATTTTTTTTGATCCCCAATAGAATCCTTGACTGACTACTTAGCGGAAGAATGAATCAAGCCATAATAAGCTTAAAACATACATTTATCTCAACACAAACTCAATTGGAATGTCTAAAAATACTAAATTGCAATAATAATAATAATAATACTTTGCAAAACTGTCATTAAAAGAATAAAAATATTGACTAACTCCTTAACGCTAACTACCTATGAAGCCTCTAATACTAGGATAGATGTCGGGACAAAACGCACGACAACACATACATGAAAATAAATGTGAAATCCTCCAAAAAGCATGGAGGCTAACCAAAGCTATCTGAAGTGCAAAGTGATCTCAATGAAACACATGTTGATGATACTGAACACCTTTATGTGCATCATAAATGATGCAGGTTGAATCACATCTGTACATTGAATTCACGAGTATGTAATATAGCCGAGGAAAAATATCTAAATGGGAGGACAACAATAGATATAACATAAACTCAAATGGATGTAAAGAATTAAGGGAATAAAACCATTTAACTTTACAAAATACTTTCTCATCTCTGAACTTTAACATAATAATTGATATATAAAAATACACTTTAAATCTATTGGGAGATTCTCTAACCGACAACCATCACTTTGAGCTAAGTGATGATACATCATCTTTTCCATGCTGCTATAACTATGATATATTGTGTTGGGATATATGTCACGCCCCGAGCTACCCACGAGATGCGTACATGGGACCTCGGACCACAAGTGATCCCAAGCTAACCGTGCTGGCATGAACATGAGCATACTAAATATAAATTGAATAATAGAAACTGTGCGGATGCTATAATCATAAACAAAATGAAAAGATGGAGAATGCCCATTTACTACAACTGAGATGCATGAAAACTGATGAGTTTAATACAAGGAAGATATTAACTCAATACTAAACTGAATTTATCTATGTCTGAAAATAGCCTCTAACTGACTAGAAATGCTGGGACAACGTCACGCCCCAAACTCGAGGTGCGCAACTGGCTCCTAATGCCAAAACTCAGGCTTGAGCCGACCTTGTTGAACCATTTGCTACTAGCGCTTAACAGCCACACGCAATCAAGAAAACAAACAAGTATATCTCGGCTTAAAACTAAGCCCTCGGCCGGCAAGGCCCCTGTCAACTGATCTATAAAAGAAACAGCTACTCCCAGGAGATCATATAAATAAATAGCCAACTAGCACAGAAGTCTTGATTGGGCCGTTGAGTCCACCATTATATCTATACCAAAACTAAAAGCAGGTATTTATCAATACAATACATCAAACAGCTCAAAGCTTCAGCAAACCAACAACATAGGCCAGTATGGCAATAACGTAGCTATACACCCCACACACTAGTTTGCAAGCCTCTAAGATTAGTAAAGATTAGCAGGATAGGGCCTCAGCCTACCCATAAAGATATATACAACAAAAGGTAACAAACCTCCCAACTCTGGCAGCTCCGGAGGAAAGGGGCCAGCCAACCGGATAAAAGTCAATCCTACTGCTGAGGAGGTCTACTCGGTCGTCTATCAAGACCTACATGCATGAATGCAGTGCCTCCAAGGAAATGGGGTGTCAGTACAAAATAATGCACATAGTAGGAAAGGCAATAGACTATGAGGAGGTATCCTGATATGCTGGAATAATTTGATAAATAAATCAAGGATAAGTTAAGTGTACTGACCTGCTCCTAAATCTAAACTTATCAAAACTAATAAAACAACAACCTAACCAAGCCCCCATAAGCTCGGTAGGTACAAACAGCACATAAGACCACATACTCAGGCCCCCATAAGCCCGGAAGGTGCCAATCAGCCTATATACCCCTATTGGTAGTCCCCTAGCCCCGTAGGAAGTCACATAGACCTCTTAGGAATTAATATAGCCCCGTAGGAAGCACATAGCCCTTTTAGGCATCAACATAGCTTATAGACAACTCATAGCCCTCTTACGTAACAACATGGCCCTGTATGAAGCACATAGCCTTCTTAGGCGTCAATATAGCCCTGTAGACAACTCATAGCCCTTCTAGGCATCCATATAGCCCTTTAGGCAGAACATTACCCTTCTAGGCATATATCACATTCCTACAGCTAACCACAACATCCCCAAGGGAAACAATAACAATCCAATCGCTAAAAGCGAGCAATTTAGTTATAAGCAACCTATACAAATAGCCCCTAAGTCATGTCCAACATAGGGACACTACTAACTGAATAAGAATCCCGACAAGGGAGGATTATATCAACTCGAGCAGCCAACAATCAACAATAATGTCTACAAGTGTAACAAGGATAACAACCCAATTACATTGCACCTAAGCCTTAAGGAAACATGCCATAAGTAGGGAATAGCCTTAAAATACCTTTCCAATGAACGCTCGAAAGACTGTAGTTCCTTCACGAAACTCATTCCTTATGTCCTATGCTTCGCAAACGCTATATATACACAACTGGTATGCACCTATAAACAGTTCATAATTAATCTTAAATCGGCAGATTTGCCATATTACCCCAACTTGTCAAAACTTCAGTAGAAATTCATAGAAAAAACCATAAAAGGGTCCCGAGATAATTACCTTAGTTATCCAAGTGTAAAATTTGAAGAAGCACCAATAAATACAAATTTATATCTTCAAAAACCAGCTCCAAACGTAGCTAATAGAAGGGAAAAATGATTTCCACGTGTAGGGATAACGATTCTAGTCATGGGGGTAATGTTTAATGGTAGAAATAGTCAAAAACTAACCTTCATCATGCTAGAACTCCATAGGAACCCTCTCTAAGCTTTCTCTCTGGTTTTGAAACTGAAATGAAATGTTTTCATGGCTTAAAATGTTAAATAAGCCGACATACCATATTTTTGACCCGACCCGGATTCTGCCCCGACAGTCCCTAGTAAAACCCTCATAACTTTTGACTATGATGTGGGTTTGATTCGGGGTTTTGTGCATTGCAAGCTTGACTCGTAGGCCTTCGATTTAATAGGTGATAGATCTTCTAACTCTTTATATATTGGGAGAAAACATCCAAGACATTTGACCCAAAATTTAGAGAAATCTTTAAAAAGGAACTTACGATACCTTTCGCCAACTTTTATTTTCTCACTTTCTTAACTTCAAAACTTGAGATACAACCCTTGAACACTTAAAATATGACATACCACATCATTTTTAATTTATTACTCACACTCCTTGTCTTTCCACGAAGAAATGAGTTAATTTAGACGTTTTGAAAAGTTGGAGTGTTACATCCTTCCCCCCTTGGAAACATTCATCCTCGAATGAAAAAATAAATAAAACTCTGAGTCACGCAGTTAAGTTTGTCACTATCTAGGAACCTAAAATACAAAAAGTCTAACCTAGGCGTCTCACATGATGACATAAATTGCGAAGCACTATAGCTCCGCAATAACAGTGCTAGCAAATATACAACAACAACAACAATAATAATAAGCAACAATATAAAAAAAATTAGATAGGTATCTTACCTCATTGTACCAATATAAACTCATATGTCATCACCGTGGGATATGAAACAAGTGAGGATATTTGGACCTCATGCCATCCTCAGCTTCCTAGGTCACCTCTTCTCTAATCTTATTTCTCCACAATACTTTAACCGAAGCCACCTCTTTGGTCCTCAATTTACGGACCTGCCGATCTAATATGGCAATTGGAGTTTCCTCGTAGGACAACTCCTCTGTGATGTGAACATCCTCAACTGGGATAACCTGAGAAGGGTTTCCTACGCACTTCCGTAGCATAGATACATGGAAAACTGGATGAACAAATTCTAGCCTCGAAGGCAATTCTAACTCATAAGCCACTCGTCCTACCCTCTGAAGGATCTGGTATGGCCCAATGAATCTTGGACTAAGCTTGCCTTTTTTGCCAAATCTCATAACCCCCTTCATAGGCGAGACTTTTAAGAATACCCAGTCATCGACGCAAAACTCTAAGTCCATTCGTTGCATATTTGAGTATGACTTTTGTCGGCTTTGAGCTGGTAGCAACCTCTCCCGTATGAGCTTAACCTGCTCCACTATCTGATGTACTAAGTCGGGTCCAATCAACCCTGACTCACTTACCTCGAACCATCCAATGGGGAATCTACATTTTCGCCCATACAAAGCCTCATAAGGTGTCCTCCCAACGCTCTAATGAAAACTATTATTGTATGCGAACTCTATAATAGGTAAGTGGTCATCCCAACTCCCCTTGAAGTCTAGCATACACGCCCGTAGCATATCCTCAAGTGTCAAAATTGGGCGCTCAGGCTGGCTATCTATCTAAGGGTGAAAGGTTGTACTAAGATTAACCTGTGTCCCCAATCCTTTTTGGAAGGACTTCCAGAAGTTAGCGGTGAATTGTGCTCCTCTATCAGAGATAATAGATACTGGGACACCGTGTAGCTTAAAAATCTCCCTAATATAGAGCCCTGCATAGTATTCAACCGTAAAAGTAGCCCTGACTGGTAAAAAGTGGGCTGATTTTGTTAATTTATCAACAATTACCCAAATAGAGTCAAACTTGCGACGCGATCGAGGTAACCCTGTAATAAAATCCATATTAATTGCTTTCCACTTCCACAAAGGAATGGCTATCTACTGAACTAGCCCAGCGGGCTTTTAGTGCTCAACCTTCACATGTTGGCAGTTAGGACACTGTGCCACAAACTCAGCAACGTATTTCTTCATCCCGTGCCACCAATAGATCTCCTTAATATCATGGTACATCTTCGTCGAACCAGGTTGAATAGAATAATGGGAATGATGTACCTCTTCCATATTTCGATGCGGAAGCCCTACAACATTCGAAACACACAATCGACCACTATATCTAAGGAATCCATCTCCTGCTATATCAAATGCTAAAGTCTATTGATTCTGAGCCTTGGCTCTGAGCTTCTCTAAGCTAGGATCTTCTTGTTGCCGTGATTTTACTTCTACAACTAGAGATGATATGGTTGTGTCCTGAATTGTTACCCCATTATCTTCTGCCTTTAACAATCTGACTCCCAAGCTAGCTAACTGATGAAGCTCTCGCGCTAGCTCACGTTTCTCAACACCTAAATATGATAAACTACCCATAGATCTTTGACTGAGGGCATCTGCTACCAAATTCTCCTTTCCTAGATGATATAAAATGTCCATGTCATAGTATTTCAGTAACTCAAGCCATCGACGTTGTCGCAGATTTAACTCATTTTGTCTAAAGATATATTGAAGGCTTTTATGATCTGTGAAGATATCAACATGAACGCCATACAAGTAGTGTCTCCAGATCTTTAGCGCATGCACAACTGCAACCAACTATAAATCATGGGTCAAATAGTTCTTCTCATACTTTCTCAACTACCTTGAAGCATATGCGATAACCTTACCATGTTGCATTAGAACACATCCCAACCCAACACCAGAAGCATCACAATACACCGCATAGCCTTCTAAACCGTCTAGGAATGCATGAACTGGTGCTGATGTAAACTTGTCCTTCAAGTCCTGGAAACTATGCTCGCAAGCCTCAGTCCACTAGAACTTAGCTGCTTTTTGAGTCAGCTTCGTTAATGGAGATGAAATTGAAGAAAAACCCTCTGCAAACCTTCTTTAGTACCCAGCTAACCCTAAGAAACTATGAACCTCAGTTGGAGTCATGGGTTTGGGCCAAGTCTTTACAACCTCAATCTTTTGTGTATCAAACGCAATGCCTGCATCTGATACAATATGGCCTAAGAAAGCTACAGAGTCCAACCAGAACTCACACTTAGAAAACTTTACATAAAGTTCTCGGTCTCGAAGAACCTGAAGGACTGCTCGCAGATGATTTGCATGCTCATCTTTTGAACATGAATACACTAAAATATCATCAATAAATACAATCACAAACAAGTCTAGATACGGCTTGAATTTACTATTCATCAGGTCCATGAACTTTGTTGGGGCATTAGTTAATCCAAAAGACATTACCAAGAATTCAAAGTGTCCATATATAGTTCTAAAAGCTGTTTTTGGAATATCTTTCTCACGAACTCGTATCTGGTGGTACCCTAATCTTAAATCAATCTTTGAGAAACACTTAGCACCTTGTAACTGATCAAACAAGTCATCTATCCTCGGAAGGGGATACTTATTCTTTATAGTTACCTTATTCAGCTGTTGGTAATTGATACACATTCTTAGTGAGCCATCTTTCTTCCTTACGAACAACACTGTTGGACCCCATGGTGAAGCACTAGGACTAATAAAGCCTTTATCCAGCAAGTCTTCCAGCTGATCCTTCAACTCTTTTAGCTCAGCAGGAACCATTCTATAAGGAGGGATAGATATGATTTGTGTACTTGGTAGCATATCGATAGCAAAATCAATTTCCCATTTTGGAGGTATGCCAGGGAGCTCGTCTGGAAATACATCTAGAAACTCATTAACTACCAAAATAGACTGAAGAGTCGGTGGTTCTGCATCTATATCATTAACGTGAACAAGATGATAAATAAAACCCTTGGTAATCATCCTCCTCGCCTTAATATAGGAAATAAACCTACCTTTCGGCGTTGCTGTATCGCCTTTCCATTCTCGAATTACCTCTCCTAGAAAGTGGAATCTAACAATCTTTGTCCGGCACTAAACATTAGCATAACGAGATTCTAACCAGTCCATACCTATAATGACGTCAAAATCGACCATCTCTAACTCTACGAGATCTACAGAGGTCTGACGGTAGACTCTCCTGGCAACAATAGACTCACCAATTGATATAGATACAATAAATGGTCAATCTAATGACTCTGCTACTATACATAACTTCCCTGCAATAAATGGAGTAACATAAGATAGAGTAGATCCAGGATCTATCAAAGCATAAACACAATGAGAGCAAATATCACAACATTTGGTGATGACTCTGAGTCCTGTCAGCCGGTTAATGAATATGTACGGTTCTGTCCACTACCAGAACTAGATGTTTCCTCTCTTCCTCCGCCTCTACCTCTATGTGGTGAAGTCTGGGGTCCACGCCTTGTAGACCGTGCTGATGAGGAGGAACCTACTGCTGACCTGGTTGACTGACCTATACCACCCTGACCTATGGTAGGGCAATTTCTCCACCCATACCGCTCCTGTCCACAAGAATAACAACCTGTGGAACCCTGTCTGCACCTCCCCAAATGCATCCTACCGTAAGTAGCGCAAAGCAGCTGGGTTGTCCTAACCTGGCCTGAACCCCTCTGCTGCTGCGAGGTTGATGCTCGTGAACCCTCACCTATGCTTGATTGTTCCTAAAGATCAAATCTACTACCCTGGAACTGTTGTGGTGGAGGTCTAGGTGGCCTAATTGAATATCGGGGTCTGGAACCACCCTAAAAATCTCCCTACAAACCAGCGTGCCTAGCCCTCTTCTATCTCTCTCTCGACCCTCTCACTCATATTCTGTAAATGTTGGTGATCCTCTATGCTTTGTGCAAATACCTGAATTCGCGAGATATCCATATTAAAATTTAGTGCAGCGGTAGAACAAACATCGATATAGTCTGAGTCTAGCCCTCCCAGAAATCTATGCACCCTATCATGCATCATATCAAAAAATGCTGGTGCATATCTAACCAATGAATCAAATCTCATCCCGTACTGTCGAACACTCATGCTGCCCTGTCGGAGGTTCAGAAACTGGTCCACCCGGCCATCCCTAATCTCTTGAGAAAAATATTGATCTATGAAAGCTTCTATAAAGCTATCCCAAGTGGTTAGGGATGCATCGTTTCCCCTAGATCTCTCCCAACTCTCGTACCACAATACTACAACATCGCACAATCAAAATGTTGCTAACTCAACTAACTCAGTCGCTGAGGCATGCATGACTCTAAAGATCCTATGAAGCTGATCAATAAAGTGTTGAGGGTCTTCTCTGTGATCTGTCCCTGTAAACTGTGGAGGATTCAAGGCAAGAAATTCATGAACTCTCGAACTTCTGGGCCCTTCAGAAGGTCCGACAACATATGAGGCAACTGGTTGGCACTGTGCAACTACTAATTGTGCTAACATACATACTGCACTCTTGAAACCCTGATCAGATGAAATATGAGGAACTAGAGGTAGTACTGCTGGTGAGCCGGAAGTCCTGTAGCCCTCGGAGTCTCCTGAAGCGGTGGAGAAGCTATAGGGAGCTGAGAAGATGTCTCTCCCTGGGTCTCATAATGGGCTACCTCCATTTGTGGTACCTTGCATGTACCCTCGCTTGCAGTTGTATCTAGCCCCTGTCTAGTTGTCGTCTGTCTAGTGTCAGTCATCTCTATCTGCATACAAGTATCATTAGTAAGCCAGAAACCTCAACCCTTAAGACACAGCTCTATAGCACGAGGTGACAAAGAAGGATAGTCATTATAAAATGCCCGGTAGCTTCTTGCTTATTGGATGTGGTGCACAACACATTTATACAAAAGATTCTAAGACATGGCTTGTAGACTCCCTAGGATATGATGTTGCTATAATACCAAGTTTGTCACACCCCAAACTCGAGGGGCACAACTGGCTTTTATTGCCAAAACTCAGGCTTGAGCCGACCCTGCTGAACTATTTTCTACTAGCACATGGCAGCCACACGCAATCAAGAAAGAAAACAAGTATATCTCGACTTAAAACTAAGCCCTCGGACGGCAAGACCCTGTCAACTGATCTATAAAAGAAACAGCTACTCCCATGAGATCATTTAAATAAATAGCCAACTAGCACAGAAGTCCTGATTGGGACGTCGAGGCCACCATGATATCTATACGAAAACTAAAAGCGGGTATATATCAATACAATACATCAAACAGCTCACAAGCTTCAGCAAACCAACAACATAGGCCAGTATGGCCATAACATAGTTATACACCCCACACACTAGTCTGCAAGCCTCTAAGAATAGTAAAGATTAGCGGGACAGGGCCCCAGCCTACCCATAAAGATATATACAACAAAAGGTAACAAACCTCCCAACTATGGTAGCTCCGGAGGAAAGGGGCCAGCCAACCGGATAAAAGTCATTCTTGTTGCTAATGAGGTCTACTCGATCGTCTATCAGGACCTGCATGTATGAATGCAGCACCCCCAAAGCAATGGGGTGTCAGTACAAAATAATGTACAGAGTATGAAAGGCAACAGACTATGAGGATGTATCCTGATATACTGGAATAATCTGATAAATAAATCAAGAATAAGTTGAGTATACTGACTTGCTCCTAAATCTAAACTTATAAAAACTAATAAAACAACAACCTAACCAAGCCCCCATAAGCTTGGTTGGTACAAACAACACACAAGACCACCTACTCAGACCCCCATAAGCCCGAAAGGTGCCAATCAGCATATATACTCCTATTGGTAGTCCCCTAGCCCCATATACAGTCACATAGCCCTCTTAGGCATTAATATATCCCCGTAGGCAGCACATAGACCTTTTAGGCAACAACATAGCTTATAGACAACTCATTGACCTCTTAGGCAACAACATGACCCTGTAGGAAGCACATAGCCTTCTTAGGCGTCAATATAGCCATGTAGGCAACTCATAGCCCTTCTAGGCATCCATATAGCCCTTTAGGTAGAACATTTTCCTTCTAGGCATATATCACATTCCTGCAGCTAACCACAATAGCCCTATGGAAAACAATAACAATCCAATCGCTAAAAGCGATCAATTAGTTATAAACAACCAATACAAATAGCCTCTAAGTCGTGTCCAACATAGGGATGCTACTAACTGAATAATAATCCCGACAAGGGAGGATTATATCAACTCGAGGAGCCAACAATAAAAAATAATGGCTACAAGTGTAACAAGGATAACAACCCAATTACATTGCACCTAAGTTTTAAGGAAACATGTCGTAAGTAGGGAATAGCCTTAACATACCTTTCCATTGAACGCTCAAAAGACTGTAGTTCAGTTACGAAAGTTGTTCCTTATGTCCTAAGCCTAACAAAAAATATATATACACCACTGGTACGTACCTATAAATAGTTCATAATTAATCTTAAATCGGCAAATTTGCCATATTGCCCCAACTTGTCGAAACGTTCGTAGAAATTCATAAAAACAACCATAAAAGGGTTTCGAGATGATTACCTTAGTTAACCAAGTGTAAACTTTAAAGAAACACTAATAACTACAAATTTATATCTTTAAAAACCAGCTCCAAACGCAGCTAATAGAAGGGAAAAATGATTGCCACGTGTAGGGATTACGTTTCTAGGCACGGGGGCAACGTTTAATGGTAGAAATCGTCAAACACTAACCTTCATCATGCTAGAACTCCATAGGAACCCTCTCTAAGCTTTCTCTCTAGTTTTGAAACTGAAATGAAATGTTTTCATGACTTAAAACGTTAAATAAGTCGACATACCATATTTTTGACCTAACCCGAATTCTTCCCCGGCAATCCCTAGTAAAACCCTCATAACTTTTTACTCTGATGTCGGTTTAATACGGGGATTTATGCATTACAAACTAGAATCGTAGGCCTTCGATTTAATGGGTTATTGGCCTTCTAACTCTTTATATATTGGGAGAAAACATCAAGATATTTGACCCAAATTTTAGAGAAATCTTTAAAAAGGAACTTGCGATACCTTTCTCCAAATTTTATTTTTCCACTTACTTAACTTCAAAACATGAGATACAACCCTTGAAGATTTAAAATTTGACATGCTACATCATTTTTAATTTATTACTCACCCTCCTTGTCTTTTCACGAAGATACAATTTAATTTAGACGTTTGGAAAAGTTGGGGTGTTAAGACAACCCCCAGCTAAGTCTAGCAAAAATCATGACTATTGTCCTCGGAGAATGAGGACTCACCACTGATTCTGCTGACCTGGAGATCAGGAACCGATCTAAGCGTGATTTGGATGCTGAGAACCTGAACCTACATCATGAGAAGATATAGGGCACGTATGCGTTAGTACTTGCAAGGTACAGATCATGCAGGATAGAGTAAAGCTAAAATAACATATAACTGTACAAAATCAAATAAGCAATGATATAATCTGAACATGATATATATACTGAATACTGGGATAACTGAATGCAGTGACCAATATATAACATGCTGAAACTGAATACTGGTTATACTGATAAATGGTCAATGCAATAGAATCTGACTGACTTGTGGGAGCTACTAATAACCGACAATAAAACCACATGAGCTAAATGTGGAGTCTGATGTATACGCCCTATCGAGAGGACCCAATATACCCTGCCAGAGGTATATAGGCATGTTGGCGTGATCACTAAAATGATGCCCACAGAGGGGACTTACAACCTACGTGGCTAGTAGTTTTGGGACTATTTGGTTACGGTGAACCCTAGTCCAACTCAGTATTATGCGACTCCTAATGGATTAAGTAATTAACACATTATGACTGAATTACTGTAAGTTACTGGATAGCTCGAACTGAACATGCAAACTGAGAAAGCAATAATTAAACTGATATTGATGCATTAATAATTGAGGCATGTATAACTGAATAACTAAAATATCTGACCTAACATGTGTAATTCAACAACTAAAGAAATACATAGCTAGGGTTCTGGAATTCATGCAATAAACTGAATATTAACATATTAATCTGATTTGTATCATTCTAACAGCTAAGAACCCAATAATTATAACATTCAAGAAACCCTCGGTCTAGTCATAATAAGAGAATCAAGAAACTGACTGAAAACTAGGGACCTAATGGGTGAAAGGAACCCACTAGTGAAATCCCACATACCTGGTGACGAATTTCACGGAGAAATCCTTTGATTTCTTGGCTGGAACTGAAGAAAACTTGTTGCGTTCTTGGAGTAGGGTTCTTGACCTCTTTCTCCTCTTAGCGTTCTAATTTTTCTAAGTTTTGATGAATGATTTGACTTAGGTAAGTTCTAGTTATGTTTCTAGGCTTAAACTAACTAAAACCTCACAATTTAGGGTCTAAACGATGTAGCTTAGGGGTCCAAAGAAATAGGAAAAGACCAAAAGACCCCTGACTTAACTGCTGTTGGAGTGATCGACGGACGGTACCTACGGGCTGTAGGTCAACCTACGGTCCATAGATTGGGGTCGTAGGTCAAGTCTGCACGACAGGGCTTCACTAAAATGAGCATAAATTTTTACTCGGACGTCGGATATTAGCAAACTTGGTGGCACTGGAAACAGAATTCAATTATCTATCATATCATAGGTCATGGGACACGTAATTCCTTTTGTGCTAAGAGTTATGACCATTTGAAGTTGACCCAATCAACAATTTTCATCTAACTGGCTGCTGACCCTCATCTACGGTCAGACCTACGGACCGTGGATCGAATGATGGTCCATGCTGGTCGACCGTTGTTTGTGTCAAAGGTGGGTAAAGGATTCTTGATTCATGGCCACAGACCTTGGTCTGACCTACCGACCGTAGGTCTGTTCGTGGGTCGAAACTTAGCTGATTTCTGAGCTGGGTTCTTTGGAGGGGATGCAGTGGTGAACCACGGACCCACATCATGGGCCGTAGGTCAGACTACGGTCTATAGGTGGCAATTGTAGGTTGCACCTGCAACTTTTAAAAATCTACATTTTGGTTTGTTTCGGATACGGGGTGTTACATTATCTCCTCCTTGGGACCATTCATCCTCGAATGAATAATCAACTAGCTGAAATGGAGGGAGAAGGCTGCAATCCCTAGCACTAAACACTCAGAACTAAATTTCTGACTGAACTGAGTTCCAAGAACATGCAAATACGCTGAAAATGCAAGTACAAACTGAAGGAACATGATTCTAAGATTGAATTTACGCATGAATGACTGAAAGACTGAAGAGGAACTATTACTTTAAGCTGGAGTGGAATCAAAAGGAAAGAGGTGAGGATACTTGGCTTTCATGGCCGTTTCTGCTTCCCAAGTAGCTCCCTCTACGGACTGACTCCTCCACCAAACTTTCATTAAAACGACTTCTTTGTTTCTCAACCTTCTAACCTGACGATCGAGAATCTCAACTGGTACATCCTCATATGAGAGACTATCTTTTACGGCCACACTCTTACTATGGATGCTGGATCACCTACACACCTCTTCAAAAGTGAAATGTGAAAAACCGGATGCACAGCTGCTAATTCTGCTGGCAACTCTAACTCATAAGCCACTTTACCAATTCTCTTCAGAATCTTGTAAGGGCCTACATATCTAGGACTGAGCTTCCCTTTCTTGCCAAATCTCATCACCCCTTTCATAGGTGACACTTTCAGGAAAACCAAATCATCAACTTGGAACTTTAATTCCCTTCTTCTCACATCTGCATAAGACTTCTGGCGACTCTGGGTAGTTTTAAGTCTATCTCTAATGAGTTTCACTTTCTCCTAGTATCAAGGACTGAATCTGGTCCTATCAAGGCTGCTTCACCTACTTCAAAGCAACCAACTGGAGATCTACATCTACACCCATAAAATGCCTTATAAGGGTCCATATGAATGCTGGAATGGTAACTATTGTTGTAGGCGAACTCAATAAGAGGAAGGTGATCATCCCAACTACCCTTGAAGTCGATCACACAAGCTCTCAACATGTCCTCTAAGGTCTGAATGGTATGCTCTGCCTTACCATCCGTCTGTGGATAAAATGTTGTGATAAGGTTAACTTGAGTACCAAGACCTTTTTGAAATGACTTCCAGAAATGAGAGGTAAACTGAGGACCTCTATCTGAGATGATAAAAAAAGGAACCCCATGCAACCTCACAATCTCATTAATGTAAAGCTTAGCGTAATCCTCCACCGAATCTGTAATCTTGACCGCCAAAAAGCGAGAAGACTTAGTAACCCTATCAATAATCATCCAAATGGAGTCATGTTTTCTGCGAGTACAAGGTAATACTGTGATGAAGTCCATGTTGATCACTTCCCACTTCCCAGTAGGAATGTCAATCTCTTGTGTCATACCTCCTGGTTTCTGATGTTCTACCTTGACTTGCTGGCAATTGGGGCACTTAGCCATAAAATATGTTATATCTCTTTTCATACCATTCCACCAATAGACTTCCCGCAGATCGCGGTACATCTTAGTGGCACCTGGATGAATAGAATATCTAGAGTTATGGGCCTCTACAAGAATATGTTGTCTCAATTCACCCACATCAGGAACACACAATCTACCCAAATAGCGAAGTACACCATCTCCCCCTTGGGAGAAAAACTCCACTCTTTGATTGTGGACTACGCCCTTCAGTTCAAGCAAGATTGGATCACTGTCGTGATTTTCCTTAACCTCTACTGCCAAAGAAGATTTTGCCCCATTCTAAACCGTTACACCACCATCTGATATGCTCATAAAATAAACTCCTAGGCGAGCAAGTCTTTGAACATCCCTTGCTAGCTCCTTTATTTCTTCCTCAACATGTGCTACACTACCCATGGATAATCTGCTAAGAGCATCTGCTACTACATTAGCCTTACCCAGATGGTAATGCACGCTCATATATTAATCTTTGAGGAACTCAAGCCACCTTCTCTGGCGAAGATTCAACTCTTTCTGGGTGAATACATATTAGAGGGTATTATGGTCTGTGAACACATCTACATGAACACCATACAAGTAGTGTCTCCAAATCATGAGTGCAAACACCACTGTTGCAAGCTTGAGGTCATGAGTCGGATAATTCTTCTGCTGTACCTTAGGTTGTCTAGAAGCATAAGTTATAACCTTACCTCGCTGCACTAACAAACAATCTAGGCCGACCCTGGATGCATCACAATAGATCACATAACCTTTTGAACCCTCTGGTAGAGTCAAGACAGGAGTTGTAGTCAACCTAGTTTTCAATGTTGCGAAGATTTTCTCACAATCATCTGACCATCAAAACTTGAACATCTTCTGAGTCAACCTAGCCAATGGTGAGGTTATGGATGAAAATACTTCCACGGACCATCTGTAATAGCCTGCTAGACCCAAGAAACTTCTGATATCTGTAGCAGAAGTAGGTTTGGGCCATTGTTTCACTGCTTCTATATACTGGGAATCTACTCGAATTCCTTCACTAGACACAATATGCCCAAGGAAGGCAACTGATTGTAACCAAAACTCACACTTGTTAAATTTTGCAAATAAGTAGCGATCTTTGAGAGTTTGTAGAATAATTCTCAAATGACTCGCATGTTCTTCCTCATTCCTAGAGTAAATGAGGATATCATCAATAAAGATGATAACGAACAAGTCGAAGTACTGCTTGAACACTCTGTTCATCAAATCCATGAAAGTTCCAGGAGCATTGGTTAGTCCAAATGACATAACTACAAATTCACAATGACCATACAGAGTTCTGCAGGCTATCTTCAGAATGTCACTATCTCTGACTTTAAGTTGATGATAACCTGATCTGAGGTCTATCTTTGAGAAATGACTTGCACCCTGAAGTTGGTCGAACAAGTCATCAATTCAGGGGATGGGATACTTATTCTTGATTGTGACCTTGTTCAACTACTTATAGTCAATGCACATTCTGAGAGAACCATCTTTCTTCTTTACGAACAACACTGGTGCACCCCAAGGTTAAATACTAGGTCTGATGAAGCCCTTATCTAGAAGGTGTTTCAACTGCTCTTTAAATTCCTTAAGCTCAGCTGGAGCCATTCTGTAAGGAGGAATAACCCTTAGAGATCATCTTTCTAGCCTTAAGGTAAGAAATGAATCGACCCATAGGCGTTAAGCTACTACCTTTCCATTCTAAGATTGGTTCGTCAGGAAACTGAAAATGAACAATCCTACTTCTACGATCGACTGAGGCATAACAGGAATGTAACCAATCCATGCCTAGAATGACATCGAAGTCTACCATTTCAAACTCTACAAGATTTGTTGAGGTGACATTCTGGGAGACTGCGATAGTGCAATTTATGTATACCTGTCTAGCTATAACTGGGTCACCGACTGGAGTAGAGACTGACAAGGGCTTTGAAAGAGTTTCGGGGCTAACACTGAATTGGATTGCTATGTAAGGAGTTACGAAAGACAAAGTAGCCCCTAGATCTAACAATGCATAAACATCAAGATCAAAGACTCGTAACGTACCAGTGACTTCATAAGGAGAATCTTCCTGATCTTGGCGAGCCTGAAGAGCATAGCGCCTATTATGGCGATGTCCGCCAACTGCACCAGAAGAGTTACCCTGCTGAGTCGGGCAACCTGCTGGTGTTGCTGAAGTTGTAGACTGAGCTATACCATTATTTCCTCCTTGACCCTATCTATAAGGACAATCCCTCAACCTGTGACCAGACTGACCACACCCAAAGCATCTTTCTTTTCCTGCAAGAAACTCGCCCGATTGGTTCTTACCACACTTAGGGAAAGTTGGGTAGGTTTTGGTACCTGTAATAATTCTTTGAGATTAGAGCCTGACGCCCTACCTTTCTGATTGTTACGGAACCTGGGGGATGGAACACTAGCTGATGAAGGGGCTGGAGTGGAAGACTTCTGCTAAAACTACGAGCGATTTCCACCACCCAATTTATGTTGGGAATACTCGTAGTTACCTGTTCATTCTTTCTTAGTCTCCTTAGCCTGTTCCCTAAGCTTATCACCCTCAACCTGCTGAGCATGAGTCATGAGCCTAGAGATGTTCATGTCTCCCAACAACATAGCATTCCTGCACTCTGTTTTCACTAAGTCTGACACCCCATA